>SMSQ01019276.1:0-19993 GCA_019453375.1 Ctenoplectra terminalis | reverse complement strand
AAAAAAAAAGCTGATCCTAATCCTAATTTAGCGAATCGACAAGTCGTGAGGTTAATAAACTACATTTTCACCGTACATTTGCCAGCCTGTACCAGGCTGCGGTGCAGACTCTAGTTTATTGGTTAATTATCTGGCCCATCGAAATGTTTTCGGTGTACACTCGGAGCGAGTATTCAGCCATTGAAGCGAACAGACCTAGCTGAGTTTTAACGAGAACGCAGCGTATTATCGAGGATTCTTCATTAAATTCGAGGCAAGCGTTACGAACTGTCTTTAGAATACTGATCTTCGCACATGACCAAATGCGAACCTTCTAATGACGGATTTAATGACGGGCTTCTTGTAGCGCTTTGACATGGTAATTCAATTTTAATTGAATGGCTGTGAAAGAGAGTGTCTCATGGCGTTCGTTCGTTTTTTTTTTTTTCAAAGCGCTTTTGTTAAATTTTGTTAAGACCTGTTAATGATATGTTAAATAAATTCTTAGCAAAAGCAGGTCGATTTTGAGTATCTTAAATTATTATACGCGAGTTATGGATTTTACTACGAATTAAGAAATAAAATAAAACGTTGCTAGAAAATAATATAAATTAACACTTTGACGACTCGATGCAACTGGTAAGTTTGATATTAATCGGTGTTATATAAATTATATGAAAATTGTGGGTTTTATATTTGTCTGTTAATGAATTTCAGCTGTTTTTGGGTACATCTCTTTCAACTATTAAAATTTTTTAATCGTATGGCTTTAGTTATTATTAGTTTGACGTAATATTTCGCTGCCTTACTCGTACATAATAATTTATATTTTTTGTAGTGATGTATAATTTGAATCAGCTGGTTTTTATCGTTTAACTTTGAATAATTTGTAAAAAAGATATAAATTAAGATTATGTTGTGAAATTTGGATAATTTTAGCTTCGATGCTTTTCTCTCAGTAAGTATATTATAATTTCAATATAAATATTATGCGAAAAGTATAGGTTGTAGGTGAGAGTCCTAGCGTGAAATGTAAAATTAACAAAATTTAAGTATTTAAATTATATCAAGTATAAAAAACACTAAAATTTTAGTAATTATATTAAGTATAAAAAAATGCTTTTTTAGTCATTAATAGGAACGTATTTGGAAAAAAAAAGATACTCGTATTGAAAATATTTATAAAGAGCTGCAGATCGTTAGCCACATTTGTTGTTTAATAACGTTTGATCGGGTTAAAAGAAGAAATGGAAGACTACTGAACAGTATTTAACAAATATTTACGCTGCGCGTTCTATCGTTTAAAGAGAAATTGAAGCCCCAGACCACGGATAACTTTATGTCGTGCACTAGATATACGAACTGTGCAGCTATTGAAAACACGGGAGAAGCAAATGCACTGAAGAAAATCCCTCGGGAAATTTTGCTTTTCACTTTTCACGGTTGGACGGTTTTTAACTGCTTGCATGCGTTTATGTTCCTCGATGAACAAGACAAAAGTTTAGAAAAATTATTGCATCGGGGAGAGGCTTGCGGCGTTCGCTTGTTTCGAGTAAATTAATAAATCTAATTGTTTCTCGTATATTCTATTATAATTTATTCTAGATTATAAGTTTGAAATAGCGATTGAAAAAAATTTAACTAAACATTTCACTGATAATATTCGCTTTAAAAATTTATTATTACGAAAATGTTTCAGCCTTCTCAAATTTAATCTGAAGTCTTATAATCTATTATTGTTTCTTTTTTTTTTATTTGAAAGTTTTAATAGTAACGCTACCGACAATTAAAATATACCGGTTTTTTTAGCAAAGTAGACACGATAATAGATATTTGACAAAATACATGATACAAGAGAAATAAATCTTTAACCATATATTTTACAGAAAATCACAGAAAATATTCAAAAATGTATAAAAATTTATAGAATTTCTATGAGAAATAATTAATAGCTTTAGCGTTAACGTCGCCTCAGTTATAGATTATTATTAGCAATAACGCTACAGATTGAAAATGTAATACATTATTTATTATACAGAAAAACTCTATCCAATATTGAGTGTTTAATTGAAGACCATCCAATAATACCTAAAAATATATTTAAAATACTTTTACAGTAATTACCAGACACAAATTGTCAGCTAAAAATACTATAGTTGAACTACGAATGAGATAAAAAATATTAGACACTGAAAAACTTTATTCAATATTGAACAATTAATTGAAAAACTGCCAATAATACCTAAAACTATATTTAATTATACTGAAATTATTATAATTAGCTAAAGATACTATAATTGAACTACGAATGAAATAAAAAATATCAGACACTAAAAAACTTTATTTAATATTGAACGATTAATTGAAAACCTGCCAATAATACCTAAAACTATATTTAATCACACTGAAATTATTATAATTAGCTAAAAATACCATAACTGAACTACAAATGAAATAAAAAATATCAGACACTGAAAAACTTTATTCAATATTGAACAATTAATTGAAAACCTGCCAATAATACCTAAAACTATATTTAATTATACTGAAATTATTATAATTAGCTAAAGATACTATAATTGAACTACGAATGAAATAAAAAAATATCAGACACTGAAAAACTGTATTCAATATTGAACGATTAATTGAAGACCTCCAAATAGTACCTAAAAACATATTTAAAATACCTTTACACTAATTACCAGACACAAACTGTCAACTAAAAGAATACCATAATCGAATTCCCAATAATTTCTACCTCCTATAACACAGAATTCCATAAAATTCAAGCACAACCACAAATTAAATAAACTTTCGAATTAATATTTTCGATCCTGCAGTAACATACGATTCTTTTTAAGAAACTAAATTTAACGACACAATTAGCAAGATTTAAAGACCACTGCAAGCTGTTCCCTTCGAGTCTTATCCATTATTTCACGTACAAAGTTTTTCCTTGTTATGTCGAGGCACTCTCGGCCACGAGAAACTCGGCAAGAGTAAGAATCCCTCGGTCGAACCGTAGGGGTAGCCAGCCGGTACTGTTCTACCGACAAATCTTCGCCATAGAAAGGAATCTCTTGCTCGATGATTGCATGAACAGCCTGAGAATTGAGAAACCCGACCTCGGTTCCATTTATTTGCTTCGTGGATGTTTGCTTCCATCCGCGCAACAACGAAAACCGTATTTTTCCCATATTTTTTTCTTCCCTTTCGTTGCATCGTATCTATCTTTCCAAATGTTTGACTCCGGTCCAACAATGTTGAACGAATGCGATAGGAGTGGGTTTTATACTGCATCTGGCTTTTAACAAAACAAAGTTTTGCAAACACCGAGCGATGGAAGAGAAACGAGATGCTTCGTGTAAATCATTTGACGTTGTGTAATAAGTTGCATCGCTTCAGTTATTTTCGTACCTCTTTTTTTTTTTTAGTATCTGCATACACGGGTAAAAAATGTGACGTGCTGCTATTTTGCTAAAGTGTATCGGAAAATGTTGCGTTTTTTAAAAAAGTTAAGCTCGTTGAGACGAAGCGAGGAATTGAGGTACTTCGGAGCCTCGCGTATTCGAACGCTCTAATGCTCGTTCTACTATCCGAATATTTTCTTGTACGAACAGAGTGTCACTTATTGTTAGCAACAGATACATTCTTCTGCTTATATTTAAGTATATCTTGATTGAAACTCATACTGATCGTGTTCAATTGACCATCGTCCCTCGGGTTTAACTGTGTTAGGACAACGGACTACCACAAGTTTATGATACGGACACGCCAGCTGCTGTTTTTGAGGACTTTACCGTTTCTTGCATGCTAGTAATTTAATTACCAGGAGAACCGTCGAAACCTTAGTTACTACCTGAGCCTTCGGCCTCTCCGCTCAATAGCAACTGACGTATCATAATCTTCACCTCTCGGACTACGGACTTGACTCATTTTTGGACATTAGACAGTGATATCTGCTAAGTTGTGTTGTATACCTAAATATATTTAATAAAGTATTGTTATTGCTTTGGCAAATTGTTTTTTGCTACATATACGGCTCCACGAACTTTGTGGGAGCTAAACAAACTGTAAACCGTTTTTGGGGCCTGCATGGAGGAAAGCGGGAAAAGCCCAAGGGGGAAAAGAACAACCGTGGGCCAACGAGCCACATTTTTTGGGAGAAAAGTTAGTCTTAAGCTGAACGCGGGGTGGAAAAGTTGTATCAGTCTTGCCTTCACTTTCAAAATTATAAGTTTCGTTTTTGTTGATCGTTCTACTATTTTTTTTTTATCCCATCCTTCTAATATAACAGATCATGACGGTTTGGTATAAAACTTGCATTAACCCTCTATAGCCCGAATTTTGTCTACTTATCAGAGGAAAAATAACTATTGATTGCAATTTTTTGCTTTGATTCGAAAATTCTTAAAGTAATAATTGCTATAGATGAATCGTGGTATCACGCAGTAATATAGTGATCAAATTTAATAGTACAATGATAACTAAATAAAATAAATTTTTTAAAATACAGGTACATTAATTCGTTACTTTTAAGTCACACGGTCCCATAGAGGGTTAACACGTTGACCGCCATGCCGAAATTACATATACCGCTCAGAACGCCACACCAGTAGATAGAAGATTCGATAAAAATGAATCTCTCATTTTTGATCTTATGATAAAAATTTTTAATCGTTGAATAGCGCACATTTTATTTCAAAGTATACTCCAATAGCGACGGCGATGGTCAAAATCCATTAACTATCAATCTTCGTTTCATTTTTACAATTATAAACATTTGAAACACTCTGGTCACCGATGACCGCCGTAGCGCTACGGGAGAAACAATCTCCCGTCACGTATGACTATCGTGGCGGTCAACGTGTTGAAAAATATACTTAATTTATCGAGCAATATAATATGAGATACGATATTTAAAATGAATGAGGTTTAAAAAAATTTAATCTTTGTTTCCATAAATTTAATCTACGCTCTTGTCCATAAGTCATCAGACATTTACTGATTTAAAATAAAATTCAGATTAAGCTGAATATTTAATAAGAATTTTGAAAGATGGTGTAATTCAGTTTCCCTTATACCGTACACAAATAGCGAGAATTAATTTTATTTTCCAGCTGCAATATTAATTATCTACATTCCAAGCGTGCTAAGTGTAAAAGTAAAATACAGTTAGACAATAAAACTCTCCATCGGAAGATGTTTTGGATGCCGCTTTCACCTTCGCGGTAAAAATATTCCCAAAAACCCAAAGGACACTAACCGACATACCTGACAAGGTAAACAGTAATAAGGCTTTTAGACTATAAGGAAGGACGTGACTTTTAGCCAGTACGAAGTGAAATTCGGTATAGGAAGGACATAGTTCCTGGTTGTATCATTGTATCATCAAATATATATTTTTAACATTCTTTTTCAATATTAGAATACCTTTTCTACATATCCCTCGATACTAAGTGTCCGATGGCTTATACATAGCAGTATATTCTGTAACTGTAAAATATTTTTAAATTAAAAAAAAAGAAAAATAGTGAAACGAAGTTCAATGAAAAACGAAAGATAGTTCCGTTATCCGAAAATACCTTCATCCAAGTATTTATATCTCTCCATTAGTCCATATACGGAAGACTTCAACGTACAAATTCTTGTTTTTAACAAAAGTTTGATGCGGTGCAGGTAGAATTCAGTATCGACCACAATAGAGCACATTACTGCGGTTTTAAACTTCTGCTCCACGACTGAACATCTTTATCTTCGCGGGAAAATTGAATTGTAATTCCAGACCCAAGGTACACAATCTGATTATTCTGCAGATTAGATTGAAAGTCCAGAGAAAGATTCCGGCGCACTATCATGACGTTGATGTAATAATCCCGGATTGGAATTCCATGGAAAAGCTTTCTGGTGTGTCGACGTGACATCCTGTCGAAAGACACCCGATTTTCTGTCGCTCATCCGACTGCGTCATTACATTTCGTTGCTCTTTAGAAGCTATTAGTTCTAAAAAGAATCACGATCCAGTTCTTAGCAATCGAACGTTCAATTTGAATATCTAGACGCTCGAATGATTTGGAATTGCTCTAATAAGACAGCGACGTTGTATTAAACCCCTATCAACCCTTCCTCGATCTCTTTTAACCCGTGTTCTCAACAGCTTTGCCGGATTTCTCATCTCACGATGATTCATCCGATCTGGCAACGAAGTTACCGTCTTCACTAATTTCTATTATTTCTGCACAAATTTTGTCCTTTAATTTCTTACTGTGAGAGATGTAATAATTTTTCAGTCTATCAGAGATCTTGAAAAATTCGAGGAAGACATTTTTGTCAGCTTATCGTCCATCAGAAATCCAGAGATTTTAAAAATTACTAGTGATGCAAGCTACGTAATCCTCTGAAATTGGAACTTTTGTAGCTTATAAGAGAAAGAAAATTATATACGATTGCAGTTTCTCAGATTGATATAAAAATGAGGAAGTAATAATTGGTGTAAATAGTCTGTTTGATACCAGGACAATGGTATGGTAATAAAATATAGAAGCACGGTGATAAAAAATATTAACGACTTAGAAAACGATTTCTAAAAACGATTTCTAAAAAGAAAGAATGGTTCTCTCTGCAAAATTGAGCTGAGAACTTAAATTGTGATCATTAAACTTGGTCCCAATTAAAATTCGAATACCAAATAATTGTACAGTCTGTACAATTGAATTCTGAATATTTCAGTAGTATGAGGCCGAAATGGCCAGACATAAGGAATTAATATCAGCTGTAGAGAAAGTGATGCAGGTGCGAGTGATGCACCATTACGAATGCACGGTGCATCTCCGAGGTGGATGAAAAAGTGTTATGAATTATAAATAACAGTGAAAAATGCACGATTTAAAGAAAGTTTACTCCTCTAAATTAATTTCTCAAAAATCGAATTACCTAACACGATATTTACTAATATCAATTATTTCTTTACAGATGTCTACAAGATCCACAAGATGCAGAAACAATAATTTATTATCGAAGGTAAACGTACGATAGAAGCGCATAAAATATACGATAAAATATTTAATCGACACGAAGTGTTTTAACAAAATTTAAATGGACCTTTATGGAATCTCTTGTCGTCAGTGATATAAATGATGCGATATAAACCCTTTCAATACGGCGAAAAATCAGTCCGAGTGCGCCCCATTGCTCAGTTATTTCTCCTCCAAGCGATTATTAGATAAAATAACTTTTATGCCTAAAAGTTTGAAGATCTTGGAGACGCATAAACGGGAACGATTGATATGAGAAATTTATGGACTCAGAACGATTGAGACGGCCTTAGAATCAGTTTGGAGGCCCGACTTGGCGTTATTTTCTGTCCTAGATGTTTTTCAGGAACTGGAACATATTTTGTCCCAGCTGTAATATCAAAAATTTTCCAGACTGGGACAGCGTATGTCCCGTCTGGTGCGAAAGGATTAAACTACTATTAAAAAAAAAAAAGAAAAAAATAGTTTCTTCTTTCGTTGATACAGGATTACTGTCGTACAAGCAATATAATACTGTTGAATCATACGATCGTTTCGCCTAAACACGGTATTTAATGCTTTGTGCCAATCGATGTGCGTTGCTCTATAGTTGGAGCTGAGAGTATTAATTAAACTGTCGTTTTCGACAACTATGAGGCATAATCACTGTTTACAGATAATACCGGCAATGTACGATTTGATGTAACGCATCGCTGATGAGATTTGACATGTTACGTGTAGCAGCGGAGAAACTGGTGTACGAGTTTGCGAGATTGATTATGTTAAACTGTTACGTATGAACGGTTCCATGAAATAGATACTACTGTGTGTATTCATAGGTACAAACTTGACAAACGCGATTAAATTAAATTCAGTTGTCAATTTTCTACGTATTATTAATTTTCGTATAGAAGTCATCGAGAAATGAAACTTACTTTTGTATAAATATTGTGCTTCTAAATTTTATTTTTGTAAAACACCTAGTATATTTCATTATTGTATTCGTTTCTTTAGTAGTGTGTATTTTTTAAATCTAAGATATTTTAAAAATAAAAATAATTGGAACTCTTAAGTTTAGATTAAATTCAGTTATTGGTTTTCCATATTATATTAATTTTTATACAAAAGTCATCGAGAAATGAAACTTACTTTTGTATAAATATTGTGCTTCTAAATTTTATTTTTTTGAAACACCTAGTATATTTCATTTTTGCATTCGTTTCTTTAATAGTGTGTATTTTGTAAGTCTGAAATATTTTAAAATCAAAAGAAATAATTGGAACTCTTAAGTTTAAATTAAATTCAGTTATTAGTTTCCCATATTATATAGATTTTCATATCAAAGAAGAAACGAAAATGAAAGAAGTCACGAAGAAACGAAATTTATTTTTACATAAATATTGTGCTGTTAAATATTTTATTTACTAAATTTAGTATATTTAATTTTTGCATTTTCATCGATAATATCCTATATTTTCTAAGTCTAAAATCATTTTAAAAATAAAGAAAACAAATTTTTAAGAGTTACGAATGTGTAGTGTAAGTCAGAAGAGCAGGATTAACTTTTCCCATTACATCAACAAAGTTTAACTATAAAAATTAATACTTAGAAGTATTTTAATTCTTAATAGAATACTCCAACACCATTCTCTAAATATAATTATAAGAAACAATTTTTTAAAATAAACAAAATCAGTAAAACTAGTAAACATAATATACAACGAATAAAAGTTCTGAATTTAAATTTATTTCACTATTTCCTCTAATATTAAATAAAAATTATCTATTTATTTCGTACCATAAATATTAAATTTTTATCTTTAAGTCGCGAAACCTTACTATTTGAATGCAAATATAAGTCAAGTATCACATTTATATGTAACGTTTACAGCTAATAGCACTTTCAAAGCTGTTCGGAGGGTGAATGGAGAAGTTTAAAAACCTCAAGAAAATAAGAGCAACAGACAGACTTCCGGGCTGCGATGTTTTCAACGAACGCTGAAAGGACGATAGTATTCGCAACACGTAGCAAACGGAACATTTTTATTAATCACGTGCTTCTTCGCGATAACGACCTCTTTACGAGCACGCATGACTACCGGCATGATCGCAATTATTAAATACGTGAATCGCAAGCATTAACGCGAAGTTCTTGTTAGAATAGTAGCGAATGGAAACAAGCGCACGAGCACATATTCATACAGCATTAGTAATAGAACTTCCTCTATAGCAGCTGATATTAATTCCTTATGTCTGACCATTTTGATCTCATACTACTGAAACAGTCAGAATTCAATTGTACAGGCTGTACGATTATTTGGTATTCGAATTTTAATTGGAACCAAGTTTAACGATCATAAATTGAGTTCTCAGCTCAATTTTGTACCTTTTTCGATTCAATTTTTATTTGTTTTAAAATAAACAGAAATTAACACTGTGACAAGTGATGTCGCCACAGTTGAAGCGTCAATCGGTGGTGGCTGATGATTTAAAAATATTATTAACTTTATTTTCGCTATTTTTGCATCATTTTAATGTTAGATTTTGAATGTTAAGTATTATTGTTTCAAAATTAATTTTGTTATTTTGAAAATTAAAAATGTAAGAGAACCTTCGAGCGTTCAGAATGGGACAGAAACAAACCGTTTGTCGTAGTGTTAATCGAATAAAAGAAATATTAATATTTATAATTTATTTTTTCAAAATAATACTTCAAGTTTTTGTAAAAGTCTTTAAAAAGAGTCGTTAAAATAGATCATATTAAGTTTCTGCATACGAGATATTGTTCTGGACGATCAATCTGACGAATTATTCCAAGAATCTCTGAATTCAAAAACTAATAACTTTTATAGATCTGGAATAATGAAATTAATCATTAAAAAACATGTACATAATCATACGAAAATTATTGTAATTAAACACACGATATTCTGAAGAAACTTAAATAAAATCTTATTTAAGAAAAGATTTCAAAAAGCGTAACAGTGAAATAAATTAAATAGAATTAAAGCTTCAAGAATTGTCCTATTTTTTAACCAAACTTCCCAACTCAAAAAGAAAACTAGAGAAACTACAAGAAAAACTACGCGTCAATAATAATACCAAGCATAAATAGAAGATCATCATAACTCCTTAACACTAGATTTACGGACCACAGCTGGATCGTTTCGATGGATACGTTAAAACACAGTTTTGTTTTAACAATATTAGTTAATTTTATTTTAAATTAACAAATTGTTGTCACTGGAGGAATACTTAGCACATTTTTGTATATAAATTTCATTTTGAATGTACAATTTCCCCGCGTGTACTTGTTAATCTTAAGCGCGAAATTTGAAATCCGTCAAATTGACGGGTTCCGTAAATCTAGTGTTAAAGATGGTACAACAAACTGTTACAGTTTCTCGAGCTCTCTCCTAAAACAATCGAAATCTGACACAGTTACGGATCGAAAACACGGAAACGGTGAAACGATTCCTATCGTTCGCAAAATTAGATCGTCCAAAATTGTGAATACGTAAGCGATAGTCATAAAGCGCAATATTCGATTCACGATGAGGCAAGGGGATGAAATCAATTCTTCACGAGCACATCCCGAACGCTCGATTCACTGGAATTTAAGTAGCCGATAGGTCGGCCAGTCACGTCGAAACCAATTACACCGGACACGATGATCGATACGCGAGTAATTATTCCGAGGCTAATGCAATGTCAACAGGACTGTGTTAGGACACAAGCACCCGCTTCGTTTTCATCGGTCGCCGGTCCCATTTGGTCACGTTTAACGCAGTCAGCGCTCTCGAAAGCGGACTTCGTGCACACACTTCACCGATACGCCGACCGCTGCATAAGATTTTCATTTGCATTGCGTGAATCGGTTGTCACGGGCTCGCATCGAGGACCGGCTATTTGCACGCGTGCCGATTCATTTAACCCCTCTCGGCCGCTGTCTTTCAGAGAGCGGCTCAAAAAATCAAACCGGTCCACGTGAAATTGAGATCGACGGGGTAATTGTTTTAATTCTCGATAATTGGTTACGCACCGAACCCGAGCGCCACTCGTGAATACCGGTGCAATTGTAGCCTGGATCGTTGATTAGCTGGGAATTGTACAGGCTGAACGGGTGTGGCTTCTGACGAGGAAACTTAATAACGAGTTCTACAATTTTTATGAATATTGTTTCCACTGCTTTTTAATTAATGTTATCGGGCCATTTTGTGAATATTTTCGTCTTTTTTACCCAACGTTAAATGGACTTTAATGTTTTCTTTATTGAACGCATATCTTTGAAAGAGTGCAGCGTGCAAAGGGTGTTGGAAAAATTTTTAAACGAGCATAAACGGAGATAAACTGTACCGTTGCATGGATTTAACATTAAAACTACCAGAGCGGTCAACATGACCGGCGTGTAATTTCTCATAGAAATTCTATAAATTTACAATGATGCAATTTGAGGGATTTTTCATGATTTTCTGTAAAAAATATGGATAAAGATTCGTTTTCCTTACGTTATGTATTTTTTAAAACACCTACCATTTTTATGTCTCGGGGTACAATTGGGTCTACTTTAATCGTTGGTAGTTTTAGTGTTAAATAATAATGTAAGACTAGTAGTGTATATTAAAGCACTTTTATAGGTTGACTTAAACTCTGTCTAAAACTATGTTTCCTCGGCTCTTTTATATTATTTTTCGGCTAAAGGTTGATCCAATTGGAAAAGAGGTCCCATCGTATTGGTACGGCCGAAAACTTAAGACCTAGGTTTTATCAGGGGTCTGTTTATCTGTCTCACACATACACCAAGACATTCTCTACCTACAATAAGGTATATTAAATACAGTTATACTAATAAATCTCTCAACCCTATTTTTAAATTATTGCAAAACATCAACAATAGTCCTGTTTTATATATTACTTTAATTCAAATCCAAACAATAACTGACGACCAAATAATTGTAGTTTTGGATCGTTGATTAGCTGGAAATTGTATCGGCTGAACGAGTGTGGCTTCTGACGAGGAAACTTAATAACGAGTTCTAGAATCTTGAATACCGTCGTTTTTTTATCTAATGTTAAATGGACTTTAATATTTCCTTTATTGAACGCATATATTTGAAAGAATGCAATGAGTAAAAGGTGTTGAAATAATTTTTAAACGAGCATAAACGAAGATCAACTGTACCATTGCATGGATTTAAATAATAAAATCTATCAAATATATTAGGTTGTCCCAAAAGTTTCTTTCGTTCTATTAATAAGTAATGCATGCCTAATATTTTATGTTTTACAATATATCATTAATTTATATAGGATCTATTTTCCTCTATCATCTTCCTCCATCTCTCGTTTCATGAATAACACTGCATGTTCGTACAAACATTGCTAAACCAAACCTTCCTCGCGAAGATAACGAAAGAAACCTTCGGAACCTAACAGTTACACCAATAAATCCCTCAACCCTATTTTTAAATCACTGGAAAACATCAACGTCTCGATTCCGATTCACAAAATAACTCGCGACTGACCAGTTGTACATCGAATAAATACAAAAATAACTAATCACGTTTAAAATTACCACAAAACGACAGATCAGAAATCGGAATAGTATTTCAACTTCGCTGAGAATCTCGTCAAAATCGCGCAAGTTCACCACGCTAGCAATGCAACAACTTATTACGCTGCGCCGAGGCAGCCGGTGAGAAATAGGAGCACTTTGTAGCAGAACTTCCAAACAAGAACCCTGTAGTTACACGTATGTAACGCCTTGGATCGCGGGATGACCGAGCGCGAAATGAAAAATGTCCCATGTCTGGGTATCGTCGTGAATCATACTGAAATTTGTCCGAGAGTACGGAGTGCCTCTTTTCAAAAGAATCGAGCCAGCCGGAGTCGAGGAGATGTAACCCACGTGTAGCAACGCGTACGTGTCTTCCTGGTAAGCGGGACGACCGTGTTCTCGGTCGTGCCAAAAATGTACGTGCGATACGTACATACGCGGACGAGAGAGGCTCTCGTTGCAGCATCTACGTGACCTGCAATTGGCCAACAAGAAAAATACCGCTGTCATACGGCATAGCTGATCGCGTTACCGGAAACATTCTTCGCGGCTATAATTTTCAGGATCAGGAAAGAACTTTTTGAAAGCTTTTTCATCTGCGTGTGAAACTCCGTACGAAAGTTTCGTATCGCTATCTGTTTCAGTTTTTATGGTATTTATAAAACGTAGGGAGGAAGCGTTATCATAAATTTAACAAAGTTCTTTCTTATCGTTCAATGTAAATGAGATTTTTCTTTACAGTTGATATATCAAATAAACAGGAAATGAGAAATGCGAATAACGAAATCGTGAATTGTATCCCGTTTCGTGCGTGGCAGGGAACGTTTAAAAAAGTTAGGTCATGTTCGGCTTAGGTATAATTCTTTCATCGTTTAAGCTGAGATTACTTAAACTCCTCTTGTATCCACATAATAAAATTCTAAGGTCCATCTCTGGCAAGTTTCTGTATTATGATTAAATTTTCGTCTAACAAACACAAACTAATCAACGAAACTCGACTGTTAAATTAAAACGCAACACCGAGGCAGCCCAGAAGCTGGTATTTAATGAACGCAGCGGCGTCTGAAATTTTTAATGAAGCCACCTCTGCATCTGAACGCTGGAACGATCAATTTATCCAGTGAAACGTTCGCTTCCTTTCGCTAACTACCACGATTATTCAGTGTTTGTCATCGAAAAACCGTTCCGCTTGCCAAGCGGTCCGCCATTCGCTCGGTTATAATTAATTCATAATCCGGATTCTCAAGGAGTTTGGCAGAGATAATCGTGCTTGGCTGGAAGAAGAGGCTGTCAACGTTAATTCTTCCTGACGACCAGATCGTTTATGTCTTCGTCATTCGCTTTGATAAAGTGCGAGTCTCGCGGAGTCCGGCCCTCCAAGCATGGCTTTTACCAGTGATTTACGGTCTCCAGTATGGCCAGCATATTCATGTAACCTTCTCACGACTAACGTCCATAAGTTGAATCTACTGTCTTTGAATCCACATTCTCGTGAAGAATACAAATGTTCAGGAAGCCGGGTAACGCGTAACCCGATAATGAAACTACCAATAATTGTCGATATTCATGGTTGAATACCGTGCTTATGAACGCACGTGAATCGATGAGAATAATATTAGGTTGGTTCGAAATATGTGGCCGATTCGAATATGCTCGGATTTATTGCGAATTAATCATGGTGAATATTGTTAACGCTGGTGATAATAATAATAAGTAGGGTACATTCGAATCGATGGCAAGGATTATAATAATATTAATTAAAAAAGGAAATCTATAAAAATCGACGATACCATTCGTAATAATAATAATAAGAGGAATGGACTAAAGTCGGCGACAATAATAGTAATAATAATTAAAAAAGGAAGTCTACCGAAATTGACGATACAAATGGTAATAATAATAATGAGAGGAATGGACTAAAGTCGACGACAAGAATTATAATAATAATAATTAAGAAAGGAAGTCTACCGAAATTGACGATACAAATGGTAATAATAATAATAATAATAATAATGAGAGGAATGGACTAAGTCGACGACAAGAATTATAACAATTATTAAAAAAGGGAGTCCACCAAAATCGACGATACACGAATGGTAATAATAATAATAATGAGAGGAATGGACTAAAATCGGTGACAAGAATTATAATAATAATTAAAAAAGGGAGTCCACCAAAATCGACAAGAAGAATTATAATAATTATAATAAAAGGTATGCATCAAAATCAATGATAATAATGGTAACGATAATTAAAGAAGTAATGCCTCAAAGTCAACGATAAAAATGATAATAATAATAATAAAGCGCCTACACTAAAGTCGAAGCTCAGAATATTTTATGAAAATAGGATTGTGATAATTGTAACTTGTTTAACAAAGATATCCTATATTAAGTAGCACATATTCCGATTAATCCCTTGACATCAGACAGAGTAGGACAGAAATTTCATTCACCAATTCAATTTCATTCATCAATTCAGCAATTCAATTTTTAATTTGCAACCCATGAAACGCGTTAGATAAATACTTCACACTGTTACTCGTACACAAATCGTCTTCACAAGATTACGAAAAATGTGCTAATTAAATACATCTAATTTAATCCAACCCATTATACAATTCCACACACACGCAAAGAAAAAAAAAAATCAAATTAAAAACCAAAGATTGTTTCGCGAAATTCTTTCCCATTATAAAAGAACGTTAAACGCTCGAGTATCAGGCGTCCTCCGTCTTAAAAAACAAGGAAACACGCTGTACAAAACTATCGGAAAAGACATTCAGGGAACGAAAAGGGTCGGTCCCCCCTTTTCTTTCTTTCTTTTTTATTTTTTCCCCCGCTCTCGCCTTTCTATTGACTTTTTTGCCCAACTCTCGCGAAACTTTCCATCCATCCTATCGATTAAAAACCATTTGCACCGACGATGATTTCAGCGCTTTCCTCGGTCCGCGTTTCTTGCCAGCGAATCGATATATCATCATTCCATCGCCATCCTTCTTTTATACCGAACACTTGCCACGCTCTACGCCTCGCACCAATTTTCTCTCCTCGCAGTATTACGTTTTCATTCTCATTTCTGCCTCCGTGTCAAGCATACCGATGCGAAGTGTGCTTTTCTTCAGCCGACCGACCCCTTTTTTCTTTCTCCCTACCCTCTGCCGTCAAACGTGTTCTTGCCAACCATGCCCTCTTTGTCTCTCCCACCGTGCATTCCTCGAGTTTACTTATCCCACAATAGAACGAAACGCGTTATTTATACATTCGGCGCCATATGGGCCCATACGGCCTAAAGGGAAACGAAGATGGAAGCGGAGAGAGGGCGCGTGCTTGACCCTTTGAAGATACAAACCTCAGACACGTCAAACAAATAGCCGGCCGAAGGATCGGGGGAGCCTGAACCTATGAACTCCGAACACAATATTGTCACGACCCTTTCTATCTTTTCGAGGGATGACAGCCGTTTAAATTGTGACACAGGCGCCACGTTCCCTCCTTTATCCACCGGTCACAACTGTTCCTAGCTCGTGTTAGGAGTCCATTGTGATCGCGGTAATGAGAGAGGGAAAAAAATCGCGCAAGATCGAGTTTCCTCGCTATTCTGTTCCCTTTTTTTTTTTTTTTTCAAACGGAGCAGCTGCGAGGAGAATGACTTACATGATTGATGAAGTTTCGACCGTTGAGTTCTGCGCATAATTATTCCTACCCGCCTTTGAGACCAACGAACTTCGGTCGGGTTTTGATGTTATTTTGATTCGCGCGGAAAAGAAGTTGGTCGGGTAATTTGTTTGAATTTTAGATGTAGAGTTTGTTCGCGTTGTACGATTTCTATTTTATTGTGGTACGGATTAGAATGATGAGAAAGTGTGGTGTTAGTGATTCTGAACGCTGAAAGTACCGACGATTAGAATATACTTATTTGTATTAATCCTTTGCACTCGTAAACTTCTTTAAGTTTCAAAGGACCATTGTGAAAGCTTAAAGTGTTCTTTTGGAAAAAAGAAAATTATAAATGTTTACGATTTCTTATTTATTTGGTTAATTTACTGTTATTTTAAAATAAAACAAGTTTTGAATCGGTGAAGATATAGAATTTAATTAAAAATATAATCTTTGAAGAAAATTAGGCGTGTCGCCATAGCGGCGTCAGCCGAGTGCAAAGGGTTAAAAAGAAATTAGAATAATAAATATTTGAAAAGATATGTAACTCACGGAAAAGAAATCTTTAACCGTGTATTTTATAGAAAATCGCGAAACATATTAAAAATTGCACGGTTAGAAATTTGTAAAATTATTACGCGAAATTAGGAACCGGTCATTTTGGTAGTTTTAGTGTTAATGTTTTAAAGTTTTCTATGCACGTGTCGTTTAATGTAAAAGCGTGAGTAAATAATAAGGAAAATATTTTAATACAATAATATCAAAGAATTCCCTTGAAAATTAAGCCACATAATTATTTTATTCGATATAGTTGTATTAAACCACATAGGCGAAAAATTGACCTAAACCACTTTTGCGTCAAACGGTGAATATCACTTTTCATTATTTTGTAACAAAATATAAGAATTATATTATGAAATAGCAACAAATACACTAACAATATTATCTTTTCTAACCCTCGTCTGTACTTTCTGTTAATTGGACACACTTGTCTTAGAAAAGTGTCTTGCAAATTCCTTTGTTATTCGTTTAACGATGCGAACAATCTTACATTTGAATATACAGAAACTTATTTTATCTTTTTCTTGTATTTCCAGTAAAAGAATCTTACCTTTTCATTACATCGATTTTTCATCGTTACATCAATTTAACATCAAGGGATAAATTGTATTGAAAGTGAAAAGCAAAGATAAAATTAATTTCTGTACATTCAAATATAAGATTGTTCGCATCCTTAAACGAATAACAAAGCAATATGCAAGAATTTTACCTTTTCATTACATCGATTTTTCATCGTTACATCAATTTAACACGAAGAGATAAATTAAATTAAAAAGATGAAGGCTGTATGAGCATTAAATTGCTCAAAGCTTTACAAAATATAATTCTGCACAGTTTAATAATTATAATTCTCCAATAAGAAAAATTATAATCAACACACGCAGTTGTTGCGACGTCGAAACCTTCGGACAGAAATAAAAAAATATGCAATGAAAAACAATTAAAGCGATCAACACGGCACCGATGAAAATTCAGAGTGCAAACACAAATACCGAAATCGAGTTACCAAAGGCATCCATAATTACGTGTAAACGCGTATAATTATTGACCAACCGAACAGTGTGGACGTTAAATAACTTAGAGACCCGTTCAACGATTCGGTTGGACAACCATTCATAAAGTTACAGAAATATCACGTCCATTATTTGCGACAACCGGAGATTTCGCGCTATCGCAGGATATCTGGAAAAAACGCAGGTTCAGACAATATACTTGAGGCTTATGCGGCTTACTCTGCGTTAAAAAAAGGGGAAAAAAAAGAAAAAAAAAAAATGCTGATTCCTCTAGACTTTGTACAGAAACCACGAGCGTATAAAAAATGGAGGAGTTTAAAAGCTAGATACCCATGGGAACCGGACTGGTGCGAGGTTACCCGGAAAATCCCGGGCACCGGTAGTCAAGGAACTAAAACGCTTAGGCTGTCGCGTCGCTTTCCCTTTCGAACGCCGGTTACCGATACGCCCAGATCTGCTTACGTTAAAACTGTTTAAACGTTACTTTGCATACCCTACATTCGATTCGAATTTAATATCAATTTGGGTCTCTTCAACGAACGCAATTAAATATTTTTGTTGTATTTATGTCGATTGACACGGAAATTGATTGGTACGAAAAATGTGCTCGATGCTTCATTTTTTTTTTTAGGTGATATAGTTTGTGAATTAATTGTATAATTATGTGAAGAATTTCTATTTTTTTTTTTTAGAATTTTATAGCTCCTCGTGGACGACGCAAGCTTGTTTATTTCTTTCCGTGTATCTGATTGTAGGTGGCGATAGATACTTTGTTATGATCTTAATAATTTAATTTTAAGTAGAAAAATGTTTAACTTTTTAAGCATGTATAATTCGATTTTCGCTTGTTTATCAGAATAAAAATTATAATTGATTTCAGATTCTTGTTATGATTGAAAAATTGTTTGATCGCTAATTTATATGAATGAACTGTGTGGTATCAGTACAGTGGTATGGGAATCAAATTTGTTGTCAGTAGTGGAGGGAATATTGGTACTAATATTGATATTTATTTATGTCTGATATTAATAAATTATATTAAGCCTCTATAGCCCGAATTTTGTATGCTTATCATAGAAAAAATCAGGATTGCTTACAGTTTTTCACTTAGATTTGAAAATTCTTAAACTAATAATTTCTATAGATGAATCATGGTGTCGCTACGGTAATGCAGTAATCAAATTTAATAGAACAGTGATAACTAGATAAAACAAATTTTTTAAAATATAGATACATTAGTTTGTAACTTTTAAGTCACACAAAGCCATAGAGGGTTAATGGCCATCATCACACGATTGTGTTTTTTACGCATAAGGAAAAATAACGAAACTATACTAGTTATAACATTCAACTAGTAGAGAAAATATTCATACTAATATTGCTATTTATCTATATTTGATATTAATAAATTATGTTAATGGCCATTATTCCGCCATTGTATTTTTTTCGTATTAGGAAAAATAACGAAACTACACTAGTTATAACATTCAAGAACAGAGTGCATCTCTTTCGTAATTAGGTATTAAGTACATCACTCTGTATTCGAAATTCTCGCCATATTAAACTGTGTAAAGAGTATTACGTTTATCTTTTGATTTTAATTAGCAACGAGCCAGAACTGCGTTCGTTACGCTTAATTCGCCTTAGTAACGGGGCAACTTATTCCATCCGTTGCTAATTCACAGCGGTTATGCGATCCGTCTAGTAAATAGCTAGCCGAATAAACATAATGCTACCTAATGGGCTAAATCCACAGAGAAGGGACGCGACTAAAGAAGACAAACGCTGAGCCTTCTTTTCCCCTTTAAAAGTGTGATCAAGTGCTAGGGCTCTTGGTGTACGAGTACTTTATTTATTTCATTTATTTCAGTACGGTTCACAGGATGGGCACTCAGCGAATTAATGCTTTATTTATATTAGTACAAATCGGAAAATGGCCTCCTGGCGAACAAGTATTTTATTTCTTTTATTTATTTTTGTACGGAAAATTACGAGATGGACTCTTAGCGAACGAGTATTTTATTTATTTTAATATGGATCACAAGATGGGTTTCGGATGAATTTATATATTTTAATACGGATCACAAAATAAACTCTGTTAATTTATTCTAGCATGGATTACAAGATGGGCTCTAGGCGAATTTATTAATTTTAGTATAAATCACAAGATAGCCTCTGGGCAAATTTATTTATTCTCAAATAAATCGTAAC
>SMSQ01019275.1:0-17240 GCA_019453375.1 Ctenoplectra terminalis | reverse complement strand
CTTCAACCGTCTCTATTCCCACTGTTAACAAATTCATATAAAACTAAAGAAGATTGAATTGGAAGAGAGTCCTACGATTAACCGTTAAATAAAGCGAAAAGGCGTTCCAGCAATATCGAGCCGCGTTTTCTCCAGCAACCATCCAACCACCTCCGACGAGGAATCTTCTATCTTCGTCTAAATTGCTGTCGGATACTATTGATAGCGTCGATTTCGGTAAATCGATTTTGCGGGATGTTCAGCACCGAGGGCAGAGAGGAACACGGCCCAGTGACTTTAGTGGCGCAAACAATCGTGCCCCAGCGGCAACCTACCAAAGATCTTCCATGACTCTTCCTTAGCTCTCTCCTGTGCTCTCGTCTGTCCTCTCTCGTAACAATTCTCTCTCTCACTCGATGTTGTTCCATCCAAGTTTATTGCCCGGAGATAACCCCGGCTGCCGACCCCTCCATTCTTATCGAGGATTCGCTATGCGCTATCCAAGTGCTAACTAACGAGTTGCCGCAACGTTCCAGGCTGTTTGGTCCACCGGAAGATATTACTTTGTCCCGACAACCTCGACCTTCTTCGAACCCTTGCCCCGGCTGTTCCGTAACGTCTTTAACCGTTTTAGTGCGAGGGGTTTTTAAAAATCCGTGTCGAATTGTGCCGATCGACGCGGCCGCGCTGCTCTTTTTTTCGGTCAAAATGTGCCGCCCGGCGCGCTCGCGCTTCGGATTGTTGGTCAATTTTTTAATCGTAAGAGTTTGATCAGAAAGACAGCTAATTATGCAGGTTGTTTAGGATTATTTGAAAGGAGATTTGTGGACAAAGGTTTATCTATATTTTTAACAGAAAATCGCGGAAAATCTGCGCAAAGGCACCGTAGTTGATTTATAAAATTTTTCTGAGAAATTATAAATGGGTCATTTTGACCACTCTGGTGGTGCTAGAGTTAAGAAACTTTAGTTTATAGAAGGCGATAAAAGTGAAAGGAACGACGGACGAAAACCTGACCCAATAGAACGATGGGTCGATGCATGAGAAATGTTTATAGGAGTGCAAGGGAGGGAGAAAAAGGGACTCGCGAGGGTTTTGCGATATGGAAAAGAGTGTCGAACGTGTCGAAAAGAAGAGTGGAATGTAATTGATTATATGTTAATCCGGATCACTGTGACTCACGTAAACCTCAATAGTTTTAATTAATTAAACTTTTATATTTTACATATAATATGAAACACTATAATATATTTTTCTTGTATTAATAAAATTATTTTTGCATGTTCCGAAATGTATTTTTAAATGTATTGTTAAGGACAGCGAACGACTTAATTTATGATACGGACGAACTCTAGCTATTTTTGAGAACGGTCATTTTCACATCTGGCATGTTATTAGTTTACGACCTAGAAACCGGCGAATATTTCGGTGTTTGTTCATTTCTGCTCAATAGCAAAGTGCCGTACCCTAAAACCTCACTAAGAACTGACGCACGTGTACTTCAGCTGCGACCTTCGGACACCGTCACATCTGCACTTACCTGACTTGGGACTGACATACGAAGTCTGAGGGCGTGACATTGACCACCTCTCTTGACATCAGAATTTAGGACTGATTGGACATAGCATGCCTCCCACCCTCTTGGCGATGACACGCCTAGCAAGGGTGTCTAATATTTAAGAACGAGTATAACATAGTACAAGACAGAACCAGTATAAGACAGAATAACAGGAGAATCGAACGGAGAATAAGAATAAGAACTGAACTGCGAACTGCGTGAGAGGTGACTGGTGAATTGCATTAATAACTGTATCTGAACATTAGAATTGTATCATCGTAAAATAAGAACTGAATTAGAACTCTGAACTATTACATTGTGAACATTTGTATTATCTGATGCAAATATAGTTATCTATTTATTGTTACAAAACGTGTTGGCATATTACATGCTATATTATCGACTCCACGATAACTGTGGGAGTCAACATGTATTTCTCACAGAAAATCGCGAAAAATTCCTCAAACTGAATCCTTGTAAATTTATATAATTTCTATGAGAAGTTGCACATAGTTTCGGTGTTAAAATTTTCCTAAGAGAAAAATAAATCCCGAGAAAAATAATCGAGCCTAAAATATCGCGTGAATTGAAATGTGGTTTCGCAAAAAAAGGCGCGGCGATATTGTTCGGCCTTACGATTCAAGTAAAGCGAATCATAGATGCTTCTGGAACGTGCAATGCAAATTATTCTCATAAAGTGAACCTAGAACTCTGCCAATTTCGCAGCCAAAAAATGGTAATAACCATCGCGTCCTTTCATCGGATAAACAGAGTTCGAATTTGTTCGATTTGTAATTACGAGAGGAAACTCTGACAGACTCGCGACGAGATACATTCTGAACCGAGCGTAATCGGATCGACGATCGTGGCCAAAAAAAGCGACACGGTTCACCAGAGTACGCGAACAGCGCGTTCCAAACAATTATTTGTAAATTTTCAAAGAATTAAAAAAAAATTAAAATCCATAGAAAAAATCTTAAAATCAATGTTAGCATCTTTACTCTCGCTCCTATTATCGGTACAATTTATTTATTATCGAGAAGTTCGATGGAACGGTGCTTCAAATCAGTCTGAAATAATATTTTTTCAATTTTCCAAGTTCGCAATAAAGCGAATGAATTAATCGTAGGAAACGTGGAACGAGAGAGGTGGAACTCACACAGAAGTCCTCGCGGAAAGAAGTTCCAATTTCGAAGTCCTACAGAGTTTCCCAGCGAAAACTACGAAAGCATCCTCGTTAATTAACAATGGCGCCATAATTATTATTTCAGGAGCATAGAAACTGCGAGAAATAAATTAATTTACACCGAGCGTTTCACACTCCGATAATACGATTCGTAACTACTCGAATGGTCAATAGAAACGGGTCAAGTGATACGAGTCTGAATGATGCAGGATTGAAGGTATTAAAGCCTGGCTCGAGCCTTTCATAAATAAATAAAACTATCCTATACTTGACGTGTTCGCATACATTTACCGCAGCCAGACTGCTCTACTTTAATTCTGCTACATGATTATTATCGCGTAACAGAAACTTGAAGTTCTCCTACATAAAAAAAAAAAAAAGAAAGAAATATCCCACTTTTAATTCTCGTTTTCTCCTCTCACAATTCGATTACACGTAATTATTCACAAAATTATTCAATACGTCAACCGCCACGCCGGTCCTTCGGAAAAGACTTTGCTGGTTTCCAAAGATCGACAGAATCAATTTCAAAAAATAATACCTTGTAATTTATTAATGGATTCTGTTAAATCGCATTAAACGAAGATACAACTTTCCTTTGCAAACTTTTCCATTCTATGCCTGCAATTTTCAAATATTAATTCGATTCGCCGAGTGACTACAGCTGTTTCGTCTCTCGCACGTCTCTCACACGATCCTGTAGCCGAAGGGGTTAAAATGGAAGCAGGACTCTGCTGCAGTTTCCAGAGAATGGCAAAGATCCGTTGGCGCCTCGACGAGCGATTTAATAGGTCGCTGAGCTGTTCCAACTGATCGATCTCACCGCGATAATTGTGGTATAAAATGTAATAAAAGGTTTATTTAGAAGGAATATACAAAGATAATTGTACGGCGCGTTCTCTTCCTCGCCCTGCGTAAAAAAGCTATCGGCGTTCCCGCTGCTGATCGCCGTTTGTTTTCAAACACATTGGCGCACCACATAATTGCATTTAGTTTTATTTTCGTTGGATAAAGTTGGGAGGCCATCCAGCACTTCAGCTTCCAATATTTAAATTTTCTCGTGCCCATTGTCCTCATCTTTGTATCGCCATTATATATGAAACTGAGATTACGTAGAGGAAATGGACGCAGAGCTGCGTCATAGAGCCTCTGGAAGACGGATGTAGATCTTTGCGGGTAATTTGCGGCCTAAATGTACAGCGGCTGCCAGGACACGCCCTCTGGTAAGATCAAACTCGTAACTAATCCTGAACTAATCGCACGACATTAGTTGGCTCGGACTCGGAACTAAACACCTATGAGACACCGCATCGAGTTTACGCAACTCCCCTACCAATTACATCCCCGCCGAAGATCGGTCCGAGGCGGCTTTCGTTCGTATCTTTGGCACGATCGTACAACGGTGGCTGTGAAATGGGTAATTCTTGGGTTAAATGGAGTGTCACTGCAGTATTTTTTTTAGACGTTTCGAGTAAATATCGTGGGAATTGAATCGTGAGCCGCGAATTAATGTTTAGTATAGAGCGATAGATGTGTGAATGAATACCTGGGATAGTGCGTTAGATGTGTGGAAGAAGAGTGGTCGGAACATCATGATGGATGTGAGAGTGAAGAGTGTTTGGGGACAGTGTGCTGGAATTTAATTAGTAAAGAGAATAAAAACCGCAATCCTGTTCAAAATTCTGAGTAATGTAATAGAGAAAATAGAGGGAGAGAAGAGTGTTTGGAATAGTGCGTTAGATGAGTGGAAGAAGAGCGTTTGGAATGAGTGAACGGGATCATCGTGTGAGCGAAGATTTTCTGGTTAGGTTCGGGTTAGGTTCGTGAGAATGACGAGTGTTTGGAACGGTACGATAGATGTGAGAATGAGGAGTACTTGGAAGTGAGAAATAAAAGTGCGAAGAGTGGTCCGAGTAAACGAGATCATCGTGTGACTGAAGATTTTCTGGTTAGGTTCGGGTTAGGCTCGTGAGAATGAAGAATGGAACAGTACGATAGATGTGAGAATGAGCAGTGCTTGCGACCGAAGATTTTCGGGGAATGCTTGGACAGAGTGAGAGAGATTAAGGAAAAATATGCGTGCGACGGTTGAGAATAGAGAATCAGAGAGCAAGAGGATGAAAACAAAAGGAAAGACGCATAAATAACTTAAATACTTGAGCGAGCTACTACTTCACACAGGGTCTAATAACAGAAGACGTAACACTGACCAAAATTTAGAAAACTACCCGAATTTTTCACCAAATATTCCAAATTTCCGATAATCTATCCACAATATTACTTTTAACTCCGATATGTCCTACTATTTCTCCCAATCCTCCAGTTTCCATCCTCTGGAAACTCCACAAGCGTCATACAAGACCTAAATCGAGTTCAGAGAAATCAGTGATCATTAATCATCGCTCGACCACGGATTTCCATGCATCTACAACAAATCTAAAGCTGCAAAATTGCACGCAATGCGCATAATAAGAAAGAACATGCAAAGTACCCACATTACACAGTGTTTCTCATCACGAAACCATCACGAAAGGTACCCGCGGGTCCGAACGTGGCCAAGAAAACTAGCGTTGGCCGCCTGCATCTCGAACGACGTACCCGTGTCTCTCGCGCGAATTATTTACATTCGGCGCGAAAGACATACAACGTCTCTCGCGCGACAGTCGAAGGGGTTAAAATGGAAACAGGACTCCGGTGGAATTTCCAGAGGATGACAAAGTCGCGCAGATCCGTTGGCGTCTCGACGAGCGATTTAATAGGTCGCTAAGTGGTTCGAAGCTATTCCAACATTCGATCCGTTAAATCTCGGTAAGAAGCAACCTCTGCTATTTGCATCTGTAATTTAGTTAGTCTCTCACTTGGTCGCGGCCCTCTGATGCAAAGTGGCATTATCGGCACGAATTTGCGTTACTCTGAACGCCCGACGTCGTACACCCGACTGTTCCGTTTAAAGCTGAACCCGGAGGAAGTGCCTCGCAGTTAGAACTATCAACATACATGAATATTAACGGAAATCCGATAGCCAACGAAAGATCGATACGCTTCGTGTGTATCGGGATAAATTTCATTTTAGATATCCTCAACTTTGATTTCTTATTTCGATCCGAAGGCGATTCGCGGTTAAATCATAACGACGATGCGATCAATGCTTATTTTATAATTACAGAATGATTGTGTAATTATTAACTGTATAATTATAACTAATAACTAGGAGCTGAATGTATTGGATTGTCCAGAAAATTTCAGCATCGGTCCGCGAGGACCGGCGTGGCGCTTAACGTGTTAACAGTAGAACTACCGGCGATTAAAATAGACTTATTTGTAGCAAGGAAATCGAAATGATAAGTATTTGAAAAAATCATAATTCTTTGTGTATATATTATTTTAAAAAATTATAGAAAATCCCTGAAAATGGGCTACTGTAAATTTACAAAATTTCTATGACAAATTACGAACCGGTCATTTTGACTGGCACGGTAGTTCCAGTGTTAAACCTTTGCGGTCTTTTTATTTTGTTCCATTATTTTTATTTCTGGGATATTCTTTTATATTAGAATTTAATATAATGAAAAATTTTCTATCCAAGATACCTTATTGGTTATGAAAATATGAAAATATGAAAATTTAACCAAATTATTGACAGTTTTTAAAAGTAGATTATTAAAGATGAAATAAAGTGTGGAATGTAGCTCGGACCGCAAACGGTTAAATATGGAAAAGTTTGTCGCGGAAAAATCTAAGAAGTTGCGGAAGGATGGGATATTCAAGTTACGCGAGAGACGGAGAAAGGGAAATTTAAATGTGTTGTGTTTGAATTTTCAATTTGTCAACAGACACAGACAATTAAATTTGTAATAAATTTCTTTTGAAATTCTTTAAATCGTTGTTATCGCGTGTTTTAACAATGCGCGGGAAAGTTCACACGGAATCGAAGACCCATAAATCTGGCGCAAAAGGAAACGTTAAAGCGCATGATAAACCACGTAAATCTCTGTCGAAAAGTACGCGGCTTTAAGGCTTGTTAACCGAAGAGGCTTTCGCGAACGTCTGCGTTCGCCGAAGCGAACGCTTAAAACGCGTTCTAAAACCTGGTTTGATCTTTTTGGTCTTCGCACAGCTTCCACCTAAATCCTCACGCTTTACGTTCTATCTTGTGGATCTCTTTGTAGCTCAACACTCTGCCGCGTTTTGATTTTTTATTCCCAACGTATCTGTCGTGTTTCTAGAATGCGGATCGACAAAAATAATCGTAAACTTGTAAACTTTATTACGATTAAAAATACATCTCACTAATTTCATGTTTCCGTCTTGTCTTGTACAATAAAAAATTCACGAATCAATGATGTTTAAATTACTGAAATATTTTAACTGTGTATTCCAAGTTTCTTCTGCTCATCGGCTATCGTTAACGTTAGTGTATTTTATACGTGGCCTAAAACAACCCGTCTATTTTTATTATGGCGCGATATTTGAGCTCTCCAGGTGATTTGAAACAAAAAATTCGAAAAGAATCTTAATTAAAAATTAAATTAATTTAATTTAATTAAAAACGTTTCTTTTCGCTATAATTCGGGCAAAAATATAAGTTAAAGTTAATATTCTTTAATAATTCTGAGCATTAGCGACACTCATACAAATTAAGATCCTTCAAGATTTTTTTGATTCAGATCACTTCCGCCAGGGATATACTATTTTTGTTTTTGGCTTTACATAATAACGAATTGTTAAATAGATATACATTTATATGCGACAAAAAAATTGTTTTCTACTCTCTCAGAGTGTACCATTCAGTGAAAAAAAAGTTTGTATCGCTACACGCAATAGTTTTCGAAAAAAAAAATTATTAAAAATAGCTTATTCTTGGAGCCATGGCACTGTAACGCTCTGTAGCCCTTAAGGGGCTGTTTTCACCCTGAAAAAACCGAGTATCAGCAGCTAAAATAAATAGCGTGATAGTTCTTTGGCGAAAAATCTCGCCGTAGCTAAGAATACAAAATAAAAACGTGAACCTAACCCGAACCTAACCCTTTGCGGAGTCAGTTCGAGGTCCTCTACAAACCAACAAAGTTTCAAATTTTTTTTTAATTTTCTGGTTACCGAGTGTTTTATGTATTAATAAATATAAATACTATTATAGAATAATAAAATTTCGTTTCTTCGAGAAGAAAGTATTAAAAATTGGAGAAAAAAAAGAAGTGTGAAAGCACAGCAATATCATGCTACAACCCATCGCTGAATCTCACTGGAACCTCTATTATTTTTCGCTGATATTCGATGGGACACAAAATATTAACAGTAAAACGAGAAATCAGTTGCCATGATTAATAGATACGTTGATATCGAACGTGGCCGTTCGCCGGCAAGAAGCCAGGAAAAAACGTTTCATTTTACGCGGAGGAATGTCTTAATTGAATTACAGGAAAGGAATCGCGGAGGAAATATCTGTGGCGGAAGATAGAAGTCTAACACAGAAAAGTAGATATCCCAGATAGAGTCGATAAAAGGGAGAAGGAGAATAATGGAGGTTATTGGAGCCGGTTAGGTAACAGAGATACGTCTTGGAAGAAGGTAATGGAAATTGTACCAAATGATACGATTTAATTATCGGAACAATTTTTTTTCCCCAACGATATCGCGAATTTATCAAAGATATTAAACATATAATTAATTATTTCTCGTAACCTATTATTTAACTTCAAAAATTGCTTTGTTTCAACAAACTTTTTCCTTTCGTAAAAAAAATCGTAAACATTTGGAATTTCCTGTTTATCTTTCCAAAAGCACGCTAAGTTTTCACAATAGTCCTTTGAAACTTAACACTAGAACTACCAAAGTGGTCAAAATGACCCATTCATAATTTTTTATAGAAATGTTATAAATTAACTATGGCATCTCAGAAGCAATTTTCCGCGATTTTCCGTTAAAAATGTAGACAAAGCTTTGTTTACCTTGCATCACGATTTTGTCGGTAGAAATAAGTATGCTTCAACACTAAAACTACCAAAGCGGTCAAAATGCCCGGCTTCTAATTTCTCGTAGAAATTCTATAAATTTACAATGACTCAATTTGGAGGATTTTTCATGATTTTCTGTAAAAAATATAGATTAAGATTTCTTTTCCTTACGTTATATATTTTTCAGAACACCTATCATTTTAATTTCTTTGGATACAAATAGGTCTGCTTTAATCGTCGGTAGGTTTAGTGTTAATCGCTGGTAGTTCTAGTGTTAAAAAAGCTCGCCAGTGCAGAGGGTTAATTTACTTATTCCGCGAATAAACGCGTCCATTTTCTTTCCATTTCCTTTCGTAGAATCCTTCCACGCAATGCGCCTTTACACACGATAGCAATAAAAATTTGACGCTTTCCTATCGGAGGAAGAATCGCAAAAACCATCTGGGAACTTCTGTACGCCACTGTATATGCGCGTATACGCCGCCATTTATAAACTGCTATGCGAACACAGGGTGGACAATGAAGGAATTTCCACTAGCTCTCGATAGAATTCGGAGGGTTGGATAAGTTTCGCTCGATCGTCAGATTATGGTTCAACGAAGAGAGAATAACGGGCCGGTTATTGGAGGCAGTTTCGAAAACGAAATATCCTGGCCCCCGCATCGCCCCGCCTACGGGAAGAAGGGTGAATAAAAGCTTGAATCGAGGGAAAGAACGGCTGACAGGAATCGAAACGATCTAATAATCGAAAGAAATTCGAACGCCCACTCTCGTGGCCCGTTCGTTCCTTTACGATGATGTAAGAAAGAAAGAAAAAAAAAGGAGCGCTTTCGGGCAGTGAATGTTCCATGTTTACGGTGGATTCGTTGGTAAGTTGGGATATGGAGGAACTTTTATTGCCACGCTGGATGTGTAACGGAATATCAATAGGATTTAATTGAAGCAGCGGTTTAAAATTACTGTGTCGAACGGAGCGGTTTGATAAATTAGTGGATCTGTGCGTGAAACGAGAAAGTGGACCGCTGATATTTGAGATAATATAAAAGTTATTGGATTTCGAGAGAATTTGATAGAATATTTCTATTTCGTTTTAGATTCTTATATTTTATCGTTGACGATTTATTACGCTTTCCGAGACTGTAATAGGTATTTTTTTATTAATATTAGAACTACCGACGATTAAAGTAGATTTATTTGTAGCAAAGAAATCGCAATATTTGAAAAGGGTATTTAATTGTTAATTAATATTGAGTTGATAGGTATTTGGAGAAAATATATATCGGGAGGGAATTAAATGTTTCTTCGTATTCCTTAAGAAAATTGTTGAAAAATTTTGAAACCTTTCTTGATTCATAGGATTTATATGAAAAATTACAGACAAGTCATTTTGATTACTTTGGTAATTTTAGTTTTAATAAAGTGTCGGTTATTTTTATTAATATTAGTAACTAGCGTCTTATTATCGAGGTTGAGCTTCACTACTAATATTTGTAAAAATAACCCAAACATTATTGACACATTGAGTGATAATTGATTTCCGAGGACTGAGAGTATCAATTTTAAAAAATAGTATAACTCGTTAATGAATTTCATTAAATTATATTAAACAAAGACATGATTCTCCTCTGCAGGCTTTTACAATTTTCTTTTCAAATAATTAACTATTTTGCGATTCAATATTTTTAAATTAGTATCACAATGTTATTATTTAATATTATCAAATTAAACAGAGATATGAATTTTCTCTGCAGACTTTTACAATTTTTTTTTCAAATTCTTAACTATTTTGCGATTCAATATTTTTTAATTAGTATCACAATGTTATTATTTAATATTATCAAATTAAACAGAGATATGAATTTTCTCTGCAGACTTTTACAATTTTCTTTTCAAATAATTAACTATTTTGTGATTCAATATTTTTTAATTAGTATCACAATATTATCAAATTAAACAGAGATATGAATTTTCTCTGCAGGCTTTTACAATTTTCTTTTCAAATAATTAACTATTTTGTGATTCAATATTTTTTAATTAGTATCACAATATTATTAAATTAAACAGAGATATGAATTTTCTCTGCAGGCTTTTACAATTTTCTTTTCAAATTCTTAACTATTTTGCGATTCGCTCTTTTTAAATTAATATCACAAGGAATAGTCGTCATTCGTATCGTTAAATTCGTCTTGGAAAGCGTAATATATCAGCAATGATAAAAAAATATATTTCCAATAAAAAAAAAAAAATGGAAATATTTTAATAAATTCTCTAAAAATCGAATGATTATCATATAGAAAACATTTTTTATTTCTGTATCTTAAGTAGTTTACGAAATAATATCACAGGAATAAACTGTGGATCTCGATAATAAAACCTTTTAGCACGAAATCAAAGTTTAACGAGTAACAAGGTTTTTGCATTTTCGGTGATGCTTAAAGTATTTCTCAAATAAGATTCTCGAGCTTTCAGGACCCTCGCTTACAGGATTCTTACAATTGATACTCCCCGAGGCTTTCGGGTGTAAATCAATCCGAAGGAATATTCTTTCGTTTCGTCGATATTACAGTCACTTTCTTCCAGGATTAATATCTCGCATCGCGCTCCTGTTTTATTAACAGATATCTAATTTACAAAGATATTCGAGAAGCAATAACTTATTAATGTATCTGCTGGTGATCTTGGAGTACATAGCTCTACTTTTTACTTTATTATACAAAATTTGATTACTTTATAAATTTGATAATCTGTTAAAAATGAAATGCTATGACAATGAGCTACTTCACACGCTCCAATCCAATGTTAACAAATTAAAGAAAGAAAGATTATTGAAATAAATATATAAGGGTGTCCCATAAGTAACGTCGTTCCTCGACACTAATTGTACAATAATATCCACTACTATTTTTCACGATCTTTTCTCATCTGTTGAGTAACTTGATGATTTACTTAAAAAAAAAATGGTGGAAGTTTTTAATTTGTTTCCAAGGTCATCATTGCTGCGCGTGATATAACGTTTAGAAAACTACAAATTAAAATTGGAAACTGGTACCACGTTCGCCGCAACCAATTATTACAACATTGTTTAATCGACGACAAAAATTCTACAACGGACACTTAAAATAAGCTTCGAAGAAGATTTTTAAGCAAAAGCGTGCCAAATTTTTTAAAAAAAGAATCCAGAAACCACTTGATACATAAAAAATCATACAAAGCAATAATAATCATGACAAAAATTTAATATCTTACTCTAAAAATTAGCGTCAAGGAACGAAATTATTCGCGAAAAGACCCGATGAATTAATAAAAATTCAAGCTTCCCCACGGAAAACGAATCAAACAAAAATAACACTCTGATCGCGTAATCCTTAAAAATGACAAACCACCAATCCCGCATAATTTCTACACACCCCGAAACGAAGAAAAAAAAAAAGAAAACCATCCTCTCCACCTGTCTGCGTTACACGCGTGTCTTCCAGATCGCATCTAAAAAAAAAAAGAACAATTGTGGCGAGGAAAGGGAATACAGAGGAACGATGGTTGGCAGGGAACGGAATCGCTCGTAAATATTACCGGCAAGATCTACGACATATCCGGTACGATTATCGGTGGATGACTGCACCCCTGAATTCTCGTAGGGTGGGTTAGGAATAACCGGTAATATTTCGTGGCTGGGGCTACCCCGACAATGCTATCGGGCCGACCTTTTCTCCATGCTCGCCCCGAAACCACCCCTTCCTTTCTCTTTTCGATCCGATTCACTCTCCGTTTCTTCTGCCTCGTCTTACAGTCCCGCCACGCGATTCTCCTTTCGTTCTTGTCTCACTGTTATTTTTCTTCCTCCAACGCGCAGCGTCCTTCGGCTTCCTCGCTCTTTTCCCTGCTCCGCCAGCCGTCCAGGAAAGAATAATGGTTTTTCGTACGATAGTTCCGCCGAGCGGGGTCGGTGAAGGCAGATTGAATTGGAAATATGTGATTCGGCAGTGTGTAAAGTCGTCAGGATTTTCCTTTCCTCCCAAGTTTCTCAACTTTCCACGTTTCTTCTTCTTCTTCGGGTTTCCTCTCGTTCGCGTGTATTTCCTGGCCAAAGCCGACGTTTCTTACAGCGGCGTGCATCGTCTGGGAGCAACGTGTCGCGGATCGCGCGACTTCCCAAGGAATCGATACGGGGGAACGGAAATAGCCGATCCGCGTTTTGCGGAGCGAACAGAGGAATGCGAGGCGATGGGAGCTGTCTTTCGTTGGCAATTTTGGAGCGGTTGGAAGCTGGGTACGTTTTTTTGTATAAAGTCTGTCTACATGGTGTAAAATCTCAGCTCGAATTGGACGCAACGAGAGAAAGTAATTGTTTAATTAATTTAGAAGGGTGCAAAGCGCATAGAGACCGGGGCTAGTTGACTGATTTTTAACACATTGCGTATGGGGGACGAGATATCTCATTTTCAGGTTTCTTCGACTTTCGAATTTCAATTCTCAAATTTTTCAATTCACAAATATTTTAAATCTCAAATCTTTTAATTCACAAATATTTCAATTCTTAAATCTTTTAATTCACAAATATTTTAATTCTCAAATCTTTTAATTCACAAATATTTTAATTCTCAAATTTTTTAATTCACAAATATTTCAAATCTCAAATCTTTTAATTCACAAATACTTCAAATCTCAAATCTTTTAATTCACAAATATTTTAATTCTCAAATCTTTTAATTCTCAAATTTTTTAATTCACAAATCTTTCAATTCTCAAATATTTTAATTCAAAAATATTTTAAATCTCAAATTTTTTAATTCACATATATTTCAATTCTCAAATTTTTTAATTCAGAAATATTTTAATTCTCAAATATTTTAAGTCTCAAATTTTTTAATTCACAAATATTTCAATTCTCAAATTTTTTAATTCACAAATATTTCATTTCTCAAATCTTTTAATTCACAAATATTTTAATTCTCAAATCTTTTAATTCACAAATATTTTAATTCTGAAATTTTTTAATTCACAAATATTTTAATTCTCAAATTTTGCCTAAGAGGTTTATTGTCAGTAGTTCTACTGTTAACACATTGCGTTCGGGAGACGAGATATCTCATTTTCAGGTTCCTTCGACTCGATCGACGATTTAAAGAACTGAAAATTGACTTTCTTCTTACGTTACGTCTGCTTATTGGAGAAAAAATTATGATTGATTACAGTTTCTCACTTTGATTTGAAAACGGTGGATCGTGGTGTCACTGCAGTAATACAGTAATCAAATTTAATAGTACAGTGATGACTAAATAAAATAAATTTTTTCAAATATAATAATTATAGTCAAACCCTCGAATATTCCTCTGTAATAATTAATAAACTATCGAAGTGGCGCAAGCCGATTTTGGGAGATAGTTTAAAGAAAAATATTTGAATACGTTCTAAAGGTGTGATTATTAAAAAAAAAAAAAAAAAATTATAGAAAAAAGAATTAAAGCGATAAAAGTGAAATACCAGAACCTGACGCATAATTGTACCTCTGATTAAAATTATGCAACAGGAATTGTAGCGGCAGAACGAATATTATTAATTAGGCAATCGACCCATATACAGCAAACAAGCGCCATAATTATTCATGCGTGTACACCATAGTATTTCGGTTGAGGTTGTAAATGAATAACAAATACGAAATGCAATTTACGTAGCACGACATAATCATGTACTTCCACTGATCCCTCTAATTAAACGAGCCAAGCTAAACCACAATCTTACGCAATTTATTGGAAGAATCAAAAGTAAACATTAAATTGAATTAATTAACGCTCATGGAAGATGTTCATTATCGCGTTAATTAAGCGCGTGAGCACGAGTATTAGCACGAGAACTGATATCATGCACCTGGATCAGCCAGAATTTCTTTCGAGTTTAAGTTTAAACGAACGAGAAGAAGGTTCTTAATTAAAAAGGATTTAATATTCGAAAGCTTTTAAACTCGCCTCGAAGAAGTCTCTGAGAAGAAACTCAAGACTTCTTGCAACAAACATCCCAAGTGTTAAAACAAACAAATTATTTCCAACCACCGGCTATCCATTTCTACGTTTCCGTTAATCATTTTTTCTTTTTTTTTTTTACGTTCTCGTAAATATGTCGCAAAATTGTAACTTATTCGGAAAATTTTTTATTTACGCTATGTGGAGTCAAAATTTGTCAATTGGAATTAGGCAAGAATTAAAAATTTTGATTAAAGATAATAACTTATAACGCAAGCGAGAATACAGAGTTCAGACAAAAATTTATAATTCAAGTGAGAATATCGCTACAAAAATTATTTATCGAGGTTGAAAAGCTCGAATTGCTCTATTTATAGTTGGTCACAGTAATACGCTACTATATTGGATCACTTATTTCTCAGACCATGACAATATTATGGATTTTCAGACTCTTAATATCAAAATTTATGAACAAAACTATAATCTATTCATTGATATGTCTGCTGCAACACAATTACATACTATAAAGTACCTCTGGTCAGGTCGTACAGTGGTACAGCACCGCGAAAAATCTCACCGTAGCTAAGAATACAAAACAAAAACCCGAACCTAACCCGAACCTAACCCTTTGCAGAGTTAAGGTAACGCTTCACCGTTACATGAATTATACAGCGATGTGTATCTTTCTGAACGATAAGATATGGAACGGTATAGCATACTAAAAAGGGACGTTCGATAGCCGGAAAATTGAAAAAAATTTGAAACTTCGCTGATTTGTAGAGGATCTCGAACTAATTTTGCAAAGGGTTAGGTTCGGGTTTTTATTTTATATTCTTAGTTACGTCCAGATTGCAGACCTCGAACTAACTCCGCAAAGGGTTAGGTTCGGGTTTTTATTTTATATTCTTAGTTACGTCGAGATTTCGGCCCTTGAACTAACTCCGCAAAGGGTTAGGTTCGGGTTAGGTTCGGGTTTTTATTTTACATTCTTATCTACCGCGAGATTTTTCGCGAAGCTGTACCACTGAACATTTCCATAGAATAAAAAACCATGAATATTCAGCGTCTTCCTTGAATTTAACCCTAGAACAACCGACGATTAAGGTAGACTTATTTGTACCGCAGAAATCAGAACGATAAGTATTTGAAAAAACACTTATAATAAGGGTGACAATTCTCTGTACATATTTTCAACAAAAAATCATGGAAAATCCACCAGAAAACAAATTGATAAAATATCTATTAGAAATTACGAACCGGTCATGTTAACTTCAGTAGTTCTACTGTTAAATGCGTGCCTGGATACAGCTCCGCCTGTATTATACTATAAATACAGCTCCGTCCACAGAGGTTTAACACCAGAACTACCGAACAAGTCAAAATAACTTGTTCATAACTGTTTATAGATATTTTAGAAATTTACAATTATGAATTTTTGAGGATTTTCCGCAATTTTTTGTAAAAAATATGCATAAGGAATTGTTACTCTTACTATAGGTATTTTTCGAAATACCTATCGTTTTCAATTAATTATGAATTAATTATGAATTTTTGAGAATTTTCCGCAATTTTTTGAAAAAATATTTACTATACTATATTTACCTTACTATAAGTATTTTTCGAAATACCTATCATTTTTATTTCTGTGGTACAAATAACTCTACTTTAATCCCCGATAGTTCTATTGTTAAGTAAAAAAAAAACAACTGCAATTAAGTAACAGTGATCCTAACCTAACCTACCTGAAACCTCTATCTTTCGCTACAAAAATTTTCTCCGTGACGTAGCGTCAATCAACCAAACGAGACCGAGAAGAGGAAGCTTCTGTAGGGCCGACGTACGAGATTGGAGAGGTCAGTGAATATTTATCGAGAGCACTCGATCGGGTCGTACGTAAGGATGTCCAAACAGGCATCGAGGAGGAATAGAGAGGCTGTGCTCGAAGAGTCGCGCCAGCGACGTATAATTCAAGGTAGTCGAGCAAAAGTTACCTAACATCAGCATCGAATCGCCACGAATTCGAACGGCCCCGGGCAACTGTCACGTGCAGTTAGTTCGTCGATTGCTCTCTGTAGAGGATAGCGTCGAGCGAATGGGAATAGCGAGGCAGAGCAAACTTGCCCCTTTCGGTAAATCAAACGTGCGAAGCAGAAATGACCGATAATTAGGATTGTCCTTTCGTGGACGCAATCGATTGGTAGTGGGTCTTGATAAAATAGGGTTAGCTCCTTGGGACACGCTGGGCTTAAACCTTTCGCTACGAAGAGCGTGTGTATACGCGTTAAAAGATTAAATAATCATCCGATAAAAGCTCGCATAAACGCTTTCTGTGTTATACAATTATTTATATGTCGTCGTGATTAAAAATTAATGCAAATATCAGTATCTTAGAGTAAAAATTAACGTCAAGGAACGACATTATTTATGGAATCCTAATAGAACACACTGTACTCGCTGAAAAAAAAAGTCTTAGTAAACATAGATTGGAAGCTGAACGGTTAAAAATAATCTGTAAAAAAAAAACGTATTTAATAGAAGATTTGTGCTGAAAAACCGGTATCGTATAAACACGATGGCCATTGTAAGTATGTATGTATGTTGTTTTC
>SMSQ01019274.1:0-10660 GCA_019453375.1 Ctenoplectra terminalis | reverse complement strand
TCTTTTCGAGAAAATGGATTTTGAATTTTCGCCTAGTGCGAACTTGATCATGTTTCGTCATAACGGATCTCACTGTAGATCATTGTCTCGGTGGGACACGCAAATTACCAAGTAATCACAAAATTTATTATTACTCAGAATAGAGTAAAAATATGTAACGTTCGCGATAAAGTTTAATTTTAGTCGTAACTGTAATTTTAATTTATGAATGAAATTTATAAAGTACGCTAAGCTTGTTCGTAAGCTTTAGACATTTTTCGCGCAGACTGTGTCGATGATAATTTAACTTCTTGTTAGCGGTTGATGCGATTTGAAATAAAGAAATAAAAATAAAGAAATAAAAATTTTTCGATTGAAGCTTTTTTTTCGAGAAAATGGATTTTGAATTTTCGCCTAGTACACGCGCGCTTGATCACGTCTCGTTATAACGGATCTCACTGTAGATCATTGTCTCGATGGGACACGCAAATTACCAAGCAATCACAAAGTTTATTATTACAGAAATTGCTGAAAATGTTGCCCATTCTTCCGAGACAATGATCTACAGTGAGATCCGTTATAACGAGACATGATCAAGCGCGCGTATACTGGGCGAAAATTCAAAATCCATTTCCTCTAAAACAAAGCCTCAAGTAAACAATTTTTATTCCATATTTTCGACTTATTTTTTCACGTAGAATCACCCCGTTTTCGCTTGTACCACCAGTTACCCAACACCCTGTATAAAGGTACCGATATCTCGTTTCAAGCGCAATGCACGTAAGATGTAATACACGCACGAAATACGTCTATATCCGCGGGTAGGATATAGCAGTCCAGCCGGCGAAGATTGCCGGTCTCGGTTTGAATGAATATGAATGCGCGTCTACGCCGGAATACAGAGATTATATTCCACGAACGAGTATAATATCGCTATCTGAAATGCAGGGAACATTCGAAAGTGGTCGTGGAATGACTGTTTCGTCGACTTCTTAATTAACAACTTCCGAAAAGCGATGAAAAGTCTACCACCGGCTAGGGTGAGACCGAAACGAAGGAGCGACAGAACGTTCGCCGAATCTCTGTCTGTGGATAAAGCTAATTAAATTCTAGTGCCGACCTTTGCTTGTACCGGTTACCAAAGCGGACGTGACGAAAGCACGAAGGAGGCGTTCACGTTTAAACGCAATTTGCATTTCATTAATTCGCCGCGATCCCGGAGATTTTGCTCGTCCGTCTTGACAGGGTTCTCCCGTCCCTCACAGGGACGTTTCACATTTCTGCTTCCTGTTTCTTTGCCCCTCGTAGCTTCCCTAAGCTCGACGTCTTCATCAAAGCTCGTCGGTCAGCTGGAATTAGTTGGGACAATATGGTGCCCGTCGTGCAAAAAGTTTCCAGTGTTTCTTGAAATTTGATCGCCCTGTTTGTTGCGAAATTTAACCCCTTGCCGTGCAATCGCGCGAGTTGCACCGGGGGCGCGGATTAAACTCAGAACAGAGTAAAAATATGTAACGTTCGTGATAAAGTTTAATTTTAGTTGTAACTGTAATTTTTATTTATGAATAAAATTTATAATTAAGACATTTTTTTGTGCAGACTGAGTCGATGATAATTTAACTTATTGTTAAATAAGCGGTTGATGCGATTTAAAATAAAGAAATAAAAATAAGGAAATAAAAATAAGAAAATAAAAATTTTTCGTTCGAGGCTTTGTTTTCGAAAAAATCGATTTTGAATTTTCGCGTAGTACACGTGCAGTTGATCATGTCTCGTTATAACGGATCTCACTGTAGATCATTGTCTCGATAGGACACGTAAATTATCAAGTAATCACAAAGTTTATTATTACTCAGAATAGAGTGAAAATATGTAACGTTCGTGATAAAGTTTAATTTTAGTTGTAAATGTAATTTTAATTTACGCATGAAGTTTATAAAGTATGCTAAGGTTGTTCGTAAGCTTTAGTCATCTTTTTGCGCAGACTGAGTCGATGATAATTTAACTTATCGTTAGCGGTTGATGCGATTTAAAATAAAGAATTTAGAAAATGGAAAGATGGAGAATTAACGAATACAGATTCTATATGATATTTTAATATTTTGCATTTGACGAAGTGTTTAGAAAGTGAATAGGTATCGTGAAGATGTGTAACTACTGAAAAGAGGCAATGCAAAGGGGCAACGATGATTTATGATGTTTTAAATATTAATAGTGAAAATTAGAATATGGTTTTTAAACTTTGTTTGGATTATGGGAATTATAGTAATCCTATACAATTCTGAATCAAAAGTTCTTTAATGGATGTAGATGTAATTATCTGAAGTGTTTTTGTATTATTTTATGGAATTTCTAAAGCTGTAATACTTGTGTCAAAGCATGCTTTAGTATGCGCTGCGACCCTGTTAGTCGAACGTTACTATCATAATAATTTTATATATATTTTTTATTACAGCTTAGTTGCAAGAATGATTTATTAAGAAGAAAGCTAAAAAGAAATCAGAAAAAATTTACTAGTAATAACAGAACCGTACTTTGCACGCTGAAAATTAAACGAAATATAACAAACTTACTTGAAAGGTTCGGAAACTTCTTAAAAATCCTGTTACATGAACCGGCGTTTAAAATAATTCTACTATCGAAGAAGAAAGCTAAATAGGAATAAAAAAAAGTTTACTAATCGTAACAAAACCGTATCGCGTTGTACGCTGAAAATTAAACGAAATATAACAAACTCACTCGAAAGTTTCAGAAATTTCTTAAAAATCCTGTTACATCAACCCGCGTTAAAAATAATTCTACTATCGAAGAAGAAAGCTAAATAGGAATAAAAAAAAATTTACTAATCGTAACAGAACCGTATCGCGTTGTACGCTGAAAATTAAACGAAATATAACAAACTCATTCGAAAGTTTCAGAAATTTCTTAAAAATCCTGTTACATGAACCGGCGATTAAAATAATTCTACTATCGAAGAAGAAAGCTAAAAAGAAATGAGAAAAAATTTACTAATCGTAACAGAACTGTATCGTTTTGCATGCTGAAAATTAAACGAAATATAACAAACTCATTCGAAAGGTTCAGAAATTTCTTAAAAATCCTGTTACATCAACCCGCGTCAAAAATAATTCAACTATTAACATAACAAAATATATTCCTTGGAATGTTAGAAGCGAACTTTAATAGGAACTTTCAAACGAAATAGTCATAAACGTAATCTTCAATTCCGTAAATGTCGACAGTTTCTACCTTTCAACCTTAACATCGCATAATAATCATACAGACTACATTGTATAAAAGATCATACCCAGATTACATTGTTTAACCCGATTAAATTCATTTCAATAGGATACCACGAACCACCGCACGGTACAGAAACACAGAGCGTTCTACCATGTACACACAGTACCGGGCCGAAACGACGTTCCTTGTCGCCGTCCAGTTAGTATTAAAAACGTAAAGTAGACAGTAATCCTTGGCGATGAGTAAGAGAGTTCGTAGCGTGGTTCGCATATTACAGGTCCAAAATCCACGCCGCTCCGCTCCTTATCTTCTTTGTGCTCTCACCATCCAGCCACCAAATTTACTTCCATGAGCCGACTGACCCTGTCCCATTAGTATTTTTCATGGAGTCGACTAACTATGTTCCCCGGGAAGCGGACTGCTATTATGCTCAATCCCTTATCGTTACTGACCGCGCCATATATCGTCGGGAACCGCTTCCTTTCTCCATCGCTTTTACTGACCAGGTTAGAATCGGACGTTACCTTCGTACCGAAAATATGGACGCTGTGGAAACTGTACTTGTACCGGCCGATCCACCATCTTTTGCCATCCTCTATTCTCGTGGCTGACCAAAATGGCCGCGGGCGAGCTGGCTCGCCGATAAACTTTTCCACGTTGAACATAGCAGATAGAGGTTTACGGCTTGTTCCCGAGGCATGATCGATGATAAGTCGACGACGAAATTCGCGTTACTGCGGCCGTCTTCGCCTTTTATTTTCAAGTTTTATCGATGAATAGAGCATACATGTCAAGGACATAATGATATATCCGAGGGGACAAAAAATTGTCTTTCACCGACTCGCAGTGTATACAAGCACGGTCTCATCTCTTGATCAAATACCGGAGAAGAATAAGGATTACACCGGGTACGGGAGCTTTTTTTTTTTCCTCTCTGCGTCAATATTATAGGCTCGATGTACCTTTATCAAACCTTTCGGTCACGGGATCCATCATAATGGTCAACAATCTCCGCTGACGTTCGTCTTGCCCCTTGTAAAATGAACGACGCTATTATTAATGCATCCGAATATCGAAAGTTCACAACGGTCTCACGTTTCGACGGCCAGTGTTGTAAGAAGGTAATGGAATTACGTTTGTTCGATGATAGGAAGGTTTCGGAGGGACGAACAGGGATATAGATTTGTAAGTTTAAGTCGTGAATGGAACTGGATTATATTTGGATTGGATGATTTTATATGCAGATAGATATGTTTTCAAATTCTAATACTATTGAAATGAGTTTTTGGTATAGGTAAAAAAAGGGATAGAAGGAAATGTTTTAAGATTAATGTAACGGGTAAGTCAGTTAATGTGAAGCTGATACAGTAAGGATTCAAAGAATAAATAGTGGTATTCATTTTCTCAGATTTAGAAACATTTAGATTTCCTTGGATGATGAGGAATAACTGAATTTTATTGAAAATATATAGGTATAAGTTTTATTGTGTTTCATTGCACTGAAATTAAATAGAACATAATCTGACCATTTTTCTAGGTCAATTTTTTCTGATTCAAATGGAAATGAAACTAAAATTGAGTCTTTTCTAGGTCAAACTTTGGATTAATACCAAATATACTATTAATATGTAATTATTTAACAGAAATAAAAATATTTTGCCATTCGGATGCAAACAAAATTTAAATTGAGCATTTTCGAAGTCAAAATTTTGATTAGTGTCAAATATACTATTAATCTTTAATTATTTAACAGAAATAAAAATACATTACCATTCGAATGCAAATAAAACTAAAATTGACTATTTTCTAAGTCAAAATTTTTTATTAATATCGAATTTATTATTAATCTATAATTATTCAACGAATACTTTTACCGAAGCTCTAATTTTTTTGCTCTATTTTCAAAAATAGAAATTTACATAAAAATCTAGTCAAATAATAATAATAATAATAATAATAATAGTCAGTAATACAATGCAGTCTTCAGTATTCATTTGCTCCGATCATTCTGTAATTTATTTTTTTTTAACATGTCCTGATTTTGAGAAATACAAATCTTTGACATAAAATTAATATACGAGAAAGATTTTAATACATGCTTCAAAATTTGAAATTTTTTTAGAAAAGGTGAAACGCGATTAGGTTAGACAAGACGCAAACGCTGTACCAGGATTAAATTCTCAAGTTTATTCGTCCAAGAGTATCATTAATTTCGATAGTAACTTCAGTCGAATTCCAAGCACCGGTGTAATGAACATGTCACAGATCGGTAAGAAGATTCTACGGTGGAATACTATTAAAAATTTGGCGAGTCGATTTCTCGATGTCGGGTAACGTCGTTAGGAAAGACCGTTGGAATTCACGGAAGAGCCAGTGTCCGGCAGAAATGACAAATTGTACTTTAAAGCGCTCGCTGAAAGCTGTTCCGACGCACAGCCGGAACACACCGGATCCGAAAGCTCTGTTATGGATGACAAATCGTCGTAGCAGGTGTTTGGACGAGGTGCGATCTTCCTCGGAACTTATCTACGTGCCCCGTTTGTTCGAAACGAACCTGAGGTCTTGAAGTTTGAAAGAAATGCCTTTCGTACATCCCTTTGCTAATAGAAAGCATGGCAACTGAGGCGTATCCGTAACTGCTATTGACTTACCACTCTTTCGAACGGTAAAATATTTTTATTTCTGTTAAATAATTGAAGATTAATAGTATATTTGATATTAATATAAATTTTGACTTAGAAGATGGTAAATTTAAGTTTTATTTGCATCCGAACGGCAAAATTCTTTTACTTCTGTTAAATAATTACAAATTAATAGTATATTTGATATTAATCCAAAGTTTGACCCAGAAGATAGTCAATTTTAGTTTCATTTCCATTTGAATAAGAAAAAATTTCTACTTTCGTTAAAAGTATTTGGTAAAGATTATATACAAATTATACCTAATAGAACATAGTAATTATCACCCAAAGATATTTTTATCTTAATAAACCTACCTTCAAAATTTTTTATACACAAATTATACTACAATTTATCAAACCACCAAACAACGTATACATACAAAAATGCCATAACACAACCTATTAAAATAAAATTACACCTCTCCGATATTCTTTTCAATCCCACCCTCGAAATTTTCCAAGCAACCTTTACACCGAAATATCCTTTCGAATTGAATTTTTCCGAACCTCCCTGTTCACAAAGCTGAACGACAAATTTCTAGAAACGTACAATTAAACGCATAATTGAATTCGGATATCGCGCTGTACACTGTTAGGCGTTTGCCGTTCAATTTTTTCTATTTTTAAACGCACGTGCGAGGGAATAGCTATTAAAGTTCAATCAAGCCTATTCACACGAAGCGAAACTTGCCGAACGGATTGGGTCGCGGCGTGGCGAACCCACGGATATCCACAATTTTTTTTTTTTCCTTTTCTTTCTTTTGTTTTTTTTTATTTTTTTCATTTACTAAATGTTCATTTCAAGCCGTTCGAAACAAAGTTTAATGGTGGACGCGGGTAATATAAGCGCGCGAAAAAAATTTCATTTCGCGCGGTGAACGTCTGGAGCATCGCGAAACGTGGAATCCTGACAGAGACAATGAATGCAAACAGATGTCACGGGCAAACGTGGCCAGCGTCGAGTGCTGACCTCGGCGGAGAAAAGGGAACGCGAAGCGACACACGGAGAAACCCTTTAGGGATGTAAAGGGAGCCTCGCTAGTTTGCTATCTCGTCGCAAGAACGAGACGATGCTTGATTCAAGAGGAAGCAGAGGGCGAAAGAAAGCATTTGCGCACCACTTTTCTTGTATTTTAATTCTACACGCGTACTGAACAGACTTATTAGCGAACGACACTTCCGTTAGTGGACCATTGCTGCTTCACAATTGGACGTGACGTGTAGGGTGGATAGTAAGAAATTTAATTCTTTTTTGTTCGTTTGAAATTTAAGTAATTTAACGACTGATTTGCAATTTCTCAAATAAATTGTATAAATTTACATGGGTACAGTTTGAAAAATTTTTTCCCTTTTTTGGGGACGAATAGGAATAAAGATTTATTTCGCTTGGATCTTGTATTATTTTTAACGCGTTAAACGACATATCGATTTTTGTCGACTTTCCATTAGGCTGTGCGGTGAGATACTAATTCAAAAATATTTGGTCGGAAAGTATTTGAGAATTTAAGAAGAAAATTGTAGGGGCCTGCAAAAGAAAGTGGTATCTTTGTTTAACCCTTTCGCTACGGCGCTGTAAAGAGCAAAAGCGTCATTGATATACAGATAAATATAGTTTTTATTAACATAACACGAATATGGATATCAAAATGTAGCTACATTGTATAATGATTTATGATACGACACATGTAAATGAAAGTAGAAATAATTCGGTGCTATTGAAATTCTCCATCCACAATTTTAACAAATGATTACTTCATTTCTGAGGACGTATATATACGTCTTTCGTAGCGAAAGGGTTAATGTGATTTAACCCCTTGGCTTACGATTTCTTCGATCCTCATAAATATCAGCGATAGTTATTCACGTCTTTGACACTCTGTCAAACGCAAAGTATCGAAATATTACACGTATTTTGTGTTTGCTAATTTTCAATATTGTAAATTTAAATTACAGTTAAAGCTAAAATTGAACTTTACCATAAATATTGTGTTTTTATTGTATTTTATCCAGAATCGGCGCCACGAGGGTGACTCGTGGTTATAAGGCAAAGGGTTAATAGAACCCGTTAATGAATTATAAAGTATTATTTTTTGAAATTGATTTCAGTTCTCAGAAATCAATGTCCAAACGAAAATTTCAGAGTGGCGCTTAACGCTTTAAATAGCTATTGCTTTGAATTTTTTTTTTTTTTTTTGTAGAAATGGGTGTACTGAAATCGTCGGTACTTCTAGTGTTAAAGGAGTAGATATTATACACGTAATAGCTTTTCGAAATTTATGAGGTTAACAATACTATGCTTTACTTTTCCTATTTCTTTTTTTCTTTTATATATGAATGCTTGGTATCAATAGTAACACAATTTAAAAAATTTCCAATTTGTTTTTATCAACACTAAATGTATTGATCTGATTCGAAATGATTCGTAACTTTTATAAGAAACTATATAAATTTACAGCGACGTATTTTCTAGAAATTTTCTGCGACTTTTCATAAGAAACACCCCCGTGTCAAATATTTCTAAGATTCCTTCGATATCAACTTTTACACATTAAAAATACCATAAATTTCACATCACCAAATTGTTTACTCCATTTAAACATTTATATCGCCACTGCTTTCAGCGTCGCCAAACTCCTGCTCCGTGGTACAAATCCTTTCATTTTTCCAAATACATTTTCAGGTTTCGCGGGAATGCATTATTTTTTATTCAAAAATGCATCAGCGTAAATAAAACATCTTTTACTAATGCCCACTAAAATTTCCTAATCGCTGTTAAAAATGTATGCCACGGAAGATGCACAAGCAAATGCATTTCCATTCTCACAAGCAACGCATACTCTAACAGCGGACACGAGTACGTGCACCTATTCGCGGATGCGAAAAGAGACTAAAGCAAATGATGAAGTTGGAAATCCCGCGAGTTTTCTCCAACCAGCACTTCCTCTGCCAGTGATTCGCTCGCCTTTCGCTGTTTCGCATCGTCGAGGCAATGCTGTCAAATCTTTCGTTCGGATGAGAAACGAAGCGGAAGAGCGGGCTTCTTTCTTCCTCGCACCCTCTGGCCACCCTTATTTTTCTCTCCGCGTATATCACCATCTCGCTCTCTTCCCATCGGCGAAAAGTTAGCGCGCGATGCAAAGTTTCGCGATTTTATTGATCGCCAAGTTTCGCCAGCCCGACTCGCTCGTTCCGTGGAATTTTCAAAAAAATTGCAGCCCCGCTCGAGCACGGTTTACGCGGACGTGAAATTCGTTCCGTACGCTTCGTACGCGAGCTGCCGACGAACGAGGACCGGTGTAACTTTGAAAATAAACCTCTAATTTCCAATACCTGCTCTTCGTTCATAATTTCAGGCTATGCGCCCGTCGTTGTTTCGGCTCGCGGTTCGAAACTCCTGGAATATTTAATTGTTTGCCGATCCGGCTCCGGTGCTCGCAACGCGTCGTACTTTTCAAACGTGCCGCGTCAATCTGTTCGATTTCAAGCGACTCGTATTATTTTTCTTTTTTTTGTGCCTGCATTATAGGTGTGTCCGCAAATACAAATATTGTCGTGCGCTTTAGAAGAAGATTAATTAGTGCGATGATTTGTATTGGTTCTGCAAATACAGATATTTTCATGCACTTTAGAATAGGATTAATTAGAGCGATGATTTTTATTGGTTGTGCGTGTTGTAAATTTTTTTCTTCTTTTTTTGCTTGCATTATAGGTGTATCCGCAAATACAAATATTCTCATGAAATTTCGAATAGGATTAATCAGTGCGATGATTTGTATTGGTTGTGCGTATTGTAAATTTTTTTGTTTTGTTTGGCTTGGATTATAGCTGCATCCACTTTAGATCGAGACTAATTAGTGTGATGATTTGTATTGATTGGATAAATACAAATATTCTTATGCACTTTAGAGTAGGATTAATTAGAGCGATGATTTTTATTGATTGTGCGTGTTGTAAAATTTTTTTTTTTACGTTGAATTATTTCTTCATAATTTCTAAAATTGATACGTGTATTTAATCTCACTATGCGCGAACGCAGATAATTAAACAGCATGAATCTAAGAAAAAATAAAAGTGTACAACAAACGATTGTAATAATTTATACGATCGTTTTCTAGAAAATTTTAATTCTTTCTGTGTTGTGACAAAATATTTGAATTTTAACAAGCACAATATAAAATATTGTGTCATCGACCGTAAACGTTTACCATTCGAGAATTCCAATAAAGTAATTCAAACGTACAATCGTATCTCTTGTGCGCGAATAAATTATGTAATTATTATCGATTGGGATACGAAATAAAATGATAAGAAAATAAGAACCTTATTATTCGAGATCGGGACACTTTTTATTAAATTTCCAGCAATTAACCATTAAATGCAGGAAAATTTGTAAAAAGGGATGCTGAATAATTCGATAAACTTCTTATGACGTTTCTGTTATAAGTATTTTCCGTATCTCTGTCTCCCACAATATGTAAATTTTAATAGAATCGTATTTAATAATTATTTATATCTGGAGAATAATGAAAAAGAATTTATTCATCGTTTAAAAGAAATCCTACACAATATGAATGTATATTTCACACGTATTACTTCACTCGAGAAAACAAATTGTATCAACTGAAAATAATGCTAGTTAATTTGTCTATTGTTTATATAAATTAAATTTATTACCACTAACCTGCCAATTTTTATGCATTTATATTTTATGCAAAATTGCACAAAATGTACATAATATTAAACAAACATCCAAATTATAA
>SMSQ01019273.1:0-22082 GCA_019453375.1 Ctenoplectra terminalis | reverse complement strand
TTTTTTATAATTCATGGGATATCTCAATAGCAAGCTAATATATCTAGCCACAATTTTCCACGGTGTTGCTCGCATCAGTGGCTCCAAAGATAGATTGAAATGGGAAGTAGAAAGAAGAAAGGAACGATGGTAAATAGATCTGATTTCTTATACTGCAGCTCTCACGTCCCACCATTTTTATAGACCAATCGTTTTTTCGCGCGTGCTAAAACACATTGCTCTTTATATAGTTTTCCCGTATCCGATCCGGCCACAGTCGATTGCGATTCTTCAATTTTCAAAAAGCAATTTCCTTGAAATTTTAGGAGAATGAATCAATAACTGATGTTGTTCAACGATGCGAGACTCTTGTTCCCGTTTTTCTCGTATTAGAAAATAGTGAGCATTTTTTCACGTTCCATTTTTTTTTCCATCTGTCTCTATTTTTATATATTTTTTTTTTATATACAGAGCTAATTGTATCATTTGGTGTATTTATTATTATTTAATTTTTAGAATCAAAAATGTGCGTGTAAAATATATTTATTTGTAAATATATGTATTTTTCTAGTGAGATTTTAAATTTCATTCTTGCTGTACTAAATATTTTTTTAGTTACATGAAAGTACTGTTGAATCATAGGAAATTTAATGTATTTAGACTTAGTTAATCAGTATGTAATTGCTAAAATAAATACAATTGTGCACTGATACTGTACATACCGATATAAGTTTTATAAAAATATCGATTTGATGTCTCTAATAATTATCGTAACTATGTACCGTTAAATATCACCATAATTTTAAAAATATTACAAAATATTTGAAAATAAACCTACTGTTATAAAAACATAAATGTGTAGACTATAATTACATTCTTAAATAATTATCTAGGTATCTCGATTGATTAAAACCTACACCAGTCTAACCTAATTTAAAAAAAATTTTTGCAATGCTTAAAAAATGAACAATTTATCAATTTTTTACTTCTGCTCCTCAGTTTATATTCATTTAATACATTGACCAATAAATCCTACTTATATTCTGTAACAAAAAAAAAAGATGAATCAGGTACAGTTTAGACAAATCTCCTCTAATTCTAATTCCAATGCTTTTAACTTAATTCTAATTATTTTCATACTTTTCTGTTTTAGAAAAAGAATTCAAATTTTTGTAATAGGCATATTAATACAGGTAGTACCGATAAAATTTGATTTATAAAAAAATATTTGAATAAACGTGTCTCTTTAAAAGATTCGTATCGTTTCTTAGACTTCAGCTCGCAAATTAAGACCTAACTATATTTAAAAAATATATTTTTCAAAACCTGTAAAATGGAAAACTTGTACAATAAGCGACGCATAATACTTTCCTTGAAATAATCTGAAATAATGTTGTCGGCCAGACAAAAAGTAGATGCTAAGAACGCGATTGCAACTTGGCAAGGGTGTCTGACTAGATACGTACTTAGCTACTTGCGCCTGAATATTCAAGTTAACACGGACTCTCCACGGTTATTACACGTTTTCGTTCTTCCACCTGAATGCAAACGTTGAGCCATTTCCAGATTGTCTTTCCCTGATAAATCTTGGCACGGTTGCACAGAAATACAAGTTTAATTTTTCCAGCAAAATGGTTCCACTGAAATTCGACTGCTTTTCCCTTACACATTTTCTCGGCAACAGCGATATTTAATTTAGATATTACACACTTATCTTTCCCTTTTTTTTTAAATACTGGTTCTGAACAAATTAAACTCAGATTATTTCCATTTATTATAATTAAATAACTAAATTTCAGTTACTTCAAAAACAAAGTGATTATAAAATAATTAACCCTCTATAGTCCGAATTTTGTTTGTTTATCAGAGAAAAAAAACTACGATTGATTACAGTATTTTACTTCGTTTACAAAATTTTTAAAGTAATAATTCCAATAGATGGATTGTGGTCGCTACAATAGTACAGTAACAAAATTTAATAGTACGGTGATAACTAAATGAAATAAATTTTTTAAAATATAAATACATCAGTATGTGACTCTTAACTCTTTGAAGCTTGGTGGGATTAAAAGTGTCCCAACTTTTTAATACCTAAATACGCATAGTGGAACATAAATAGTCCCTAACTGTATTAAATACGTGAGTTAATGTAAACCACTGTGCTATGGATAATTTTTAATTTTCAAGATGGTATAGAAAATATCGCTGTATGCATATTTAGTTATTAACACTTTGACTACTGTGGCCGCCTAAAGGCGCTTAGAAATTTTGCGCTTGTGACACTGTGGGCGCCTAAAGGCGCTCGACGCAGTCTTCTGATGCGGAGGAAGCCTATAGGCGCCCTGAAAATTTAAGCCTAACGTTAATATTAAATTTTTAATACGTATAGTAACGATTCGGTGCAGAATACAAAGAAATAAATAATATTGTTTCAATGTAGTGAAACTCAGTTTTTCGATTATTCAAATATATTTTCCGAAAAATGTACCCCTAACAAAAAATTTCGCTGTTCTCGGCGTACGTCGTAACTGAATTCCTACCGTATGGTACGGCCGGTGCGTCTCAAAATCTACCGTAGTCAAAGGGTTAATAAGGTGGGGCGCTTAAAACCTTACCACGCTTCAAAGAGTTAAGTCACACGTCGCCATAGAGGGTTAACAAAACGATTCACAATTTCCAAAGATTTATACGAAGTCTAATCGCGTACGAGCATCTTACAATATCGAAGCAAGGTAACCTCGTTATTTAAAATATTTAAGATTATTTCCAGGAACGCATAGAAAAGCTCCTCTAAAAATATGTTGTTCCATAATTCACAGGCAAAGTATATTTACGTATTTTTCAAGTCGTTAGTATCGATCGCCATGCCTCAAAGCTGACCCCAGTCGAGCTCCCGATACGTCTTCTTCAAAATTTATTAACCCAGCCGGTCAATTCTTAAAACCTTTTAACTCTGCCAATTTATTGACATCTTTCGACCGTGTTACGTATCGTCGGAAACGAATTGACGCGAAAAGAAATTTACAGCAACATTTACGTCGGATATTTGGAAACAGTATTTCAAACAATTCAGTTGAAGCGGAAACGGAAGCTGCGAAAATGAAGATTTACCAGCGCGGGAATCGATGAGACGTGTTTAAGTGTAGGCATCCATAAATATCGTTAACAAGCGCGACTATTGGACTCGTGAACGCGGCGGCGATTATTACTCGGAACGGTGATAACGCAATGGAAATAGGTAATAACCGTGATAGGCTATCGTGCGTTCTATTTAGCAAAGTCTGAATTGGATCGCACTAAACGTGTCTTGTCAGTAACTTAAGCGTTATTGAGAACTGGTGTAACGGAAACCTAATTTTGATACTTCGATTGTAGAGCGATACTGCGATCGAGTTATTACTGCTTCGAAATAATTATTTACACAAACTTTGAGCAGGAATGGAATTGAAGGTACGTTTGAAATAACACCTTTTATAGGGAAAAAATTATTCTAAGATTTTTATTATTCTAATGTGTAACAATGATTTTAAATTTGATACGAATTGTAATTATATGAAATATGAAATACGAATTATAATTGATACGAAAGGTAATTATTCTAATGTGTAACAATGATTTTAAATTTGATACGAATTATTTGAAGAATTGTTAAGATATACGAGATAAACCAAAATTCAACTCAGTCTCTAACAATGCTCAATTTTATAAACCAAAATTCACCTCAGTCTCTAACAACGCTCAATTTCATAAACCAAAATTCAACTCAGTCTCTAACAACGCTCAATTTTATAAACCAAAATTCACCTCACTCTCTAACAACGCTCAATTTTATAAACCAAAATTCACCTCAGTCTCTAACAACGCTCAATTTTATAAACCAAAATTCAATTCAGTCTCTAACAACGCTCAATTTTATAAAGCAAAATTCAATTCAGTCTCTAACAACGCTCAATTTTATAAACCAAAATTCAAACCAGCGCCGAAGACAGCGTAATTTATTAATCTATGCTACGGATAGAAACTCAAGACTGGGAAGCTAACCCGTTAAAGCAAAAAACCAATTTCGAGAGCAAAAAACGAGCATCTCTGATGAACCAGCTTGATAAGCGACCTATCGTCGAAGTCGTTCAAGAAAGGGACCTCTTTAATCAAGAAAAGTATCCTTAGTCTCAGGATAAAGAGTTCCACGCACGATATGTTTAATCCTGCATCTTTTAATTTCAACTTTCCTCTCCGAGCAGAGCTCCAAGTAATTTTCATCAAGTGACCCGATGAACCGTCAACGCGTTACTTTTCAAACTAACTTCGTACCAGGTGTCTCACGAGTGTCGCTCTCCAGTTTCGGCTTGATGGGTCGTTCGTGCGATTCAGAGTCGCGGATAAAAGACGAATCGGGCTAGCAAAGCGTCGAAGGAGAGCGAGAAGGAAAGATAGGGAGAACAGATTGTCGGATGGAACGAGGGGAAAAAGGGAAAGCACGTTCCCCGATTATGCACGCTTTCTCGAAGCGAGAACTAGGCTAGTGGTTAGTATTCGAGAGAATTATCGTTGTAGACTAATTGCACCCGCTCTGGCTGTTGCCCAACTTTTCTCACGACAAAATGTTTCTATTCGCTGGGCGCGGGCCATTCCACGCCGAATCGATCACTTTTCACCCTCGATGTTTCAGACTTTTCTTCCTTTTCCTTTTAGTTCGTGCAAAATTAAGAGGAGCTCAACCCACCGCCATCTTTATGGATATTTATTGATTTTATAATTGTTGATTACATTATTCCTTTGAGGTAGAGAGAAGTTGGAACATCTGTTTCTCATTTCTACTGCAATTTAAAATTATTTTTGTATAATTTGCAGATATCTGATGAATTTTTTTATATAGGGAGATTGTAATTAATTTAATATTAACAAATTTTCCTAAATGAAATAAGGTACCTCCAATAATAAATGATGAGATTATCTTGCATAAAATTGAAGGATTATTTTCATTCCGAAAGGAACAACTGAACTTCATACATCTTGGTATCCACTTTTAATAATAATAATTAATATTGTGCAGCTAATACTTCGACCAGACAGACAGACATAAAAATTTTCAAATCAAAATTGAGAAACTCTAACCAATTGTAAATTTTGTCTAACTTCAAAATACCTTTGTAACTCCTTGCAAATTTGAAATACAATTTTAATATTGTATTCTACTTATTTATCACTGTACCACTGCATCGATACCAGACAGACAGACATAAAAATTTTCAAATCAAAATTGAGAAACTGTAACCAAATGTATAAATTTCTCAGACTTCAAAATACCTTCGTAACTCCTTGCAAATATGAAATACAATTTTAATATTGTATTCTATTTAATTATCACTGTACTATTAAATTTTATCACTGTACCACTGTATCGATACCAGACAGAGAGACATAAAAATTTTCAAATCAAAATTGAGAAACTGCAACCAATTGTAAATATTCTCAGACTTCAAAATACCTTCGTAACTCCTTGCAAATCCGAAACACAATTTCCAAACTTCCTCACGAGCTCGTTCCAACCTCGCACCGTCTATTCCCACTACACAAACTCCATAAAATATTTCCCACAAAATTACTTATACAAATTCGACAATAATCCTGCGCGAAACAAAGTTTCCCACCAGTAACCAAAAATCGTCTAAAAGAAACCATCTCTAAACGTCTAGCGCACCGCTGAGAACCCCGCGAAACTCGATCGTTCAATCACTCCAATCACCGTTCACCGCAGTTCCCCGCAATCTAGAAATCTGCTCAAGGACCGCTCATCAAGGGTCTCGTGGTCGCTTCAAATGAAGCCAGAAAAGAGGAGGGAAAAAAGAGCGAGCGAAACACGGGACCGTCGCCTACGAACAAGTCGCGAACGTGTGTCGGTAAAAATCCGCGTATCCGATACCTTTTTAATTAATCTTATATTCCCTCGACTATCCCCTATATACTCCATAGACGAGACAAAGAAGCATTGGCGTCGAAATAGGGACAGACAGCCAGAGGAGCTCCGGTAATTCAGTTGGATGAGCAACGAGCTTAAAAGCTGACTCAGTCATCGCGACACAGACACACACACCCACACACACACGGATACACGAGTAAAAGCACAGACACGAAGGAAATTCGTACAAGTGTGAAATGTACGTGCACACAGTTTGAAAGGACACGTTTATACGCACGGCTGTGAATTTCCACGGACCGGTTGTCTTCTAAGCCTCGCTGTGTTGGCCAGTAAAGGGAAGACGAAGGAGCTCGTAATTCTCCCAGCTCCGCTTGAACTCTCTCGGCTATTTTCTGCGGTTCACACGTATTATGCGACCATCCAACTTGAACCAGCGCGAGCTTACACACCTCGCGCGTTTCCTCTTGGTCTGCTGCGTAAACGAGGCGAGCGAGATCGAGGTGGCGGGTATTCAAGGTGCCTTGATGAACGCGTGCATATTCAACGAACGACTCAAAGGACGCTCTTCCCTCTGCTTGTCTCGGATGTTTTAAGGATCTCGCGGTAAGGCGATTCGTTGTTTTGAACCGCGAAAGGATGGGTTGCGAACGAGTAGAATTTTTTAACCGGTTAAGTGTGTTTGACGACTGTATCCGTGATGGAGATGTGGCAGAATTTTGTGTCGCGACGGCTATATCCGTCGTGCGTGAATCTTTGTTACGATTTGATATTTAAATTGTTATTTTGGCGAAAAATATATTATATTGGTAGATTTTTATATTTTTAAAATGCTTAGAGGTCAAGACGAAATGAAACAAAGAAATAAAAATTGTTAATAATTTGAGTTGGATTTATAACTTCCTGAGAGCTGACTATACGCGTCATCGCTTGATTATCGCGACACAAAGTTAATTTATTTATCGGAAGAAAATTACATTTGATCGCAGTTTCTTACCTTGATTTGAAAATTTTTACAGTGAATTGTTATTGCATTGAGTAACAAAAGTGGTAGAGTAACAAAAATTAATAGTATTTTTCTCAATGAGAAAGTAAAATTTTATCACTTGGTGCTATAAAGTGTTAAGAATGAGAATCATTTGTTCCTGGTGTATGAATTTCTGTATAATATTTTTCGTAAAATCTGTTGCATGAATTTGATGATAGTTCTACGTGAAACTGTGTTTATTAATATTGACTTAATTTTTAATTGTGTTGGGGGTGGGTGATCGAATGAAGATACTAATAAAGGAACTATTTATAATATTTATTAATATTGACTTAATTTTGAATTGTGTTAGGGAGGATGATTGAACGAAGATGCTAATAAAGGAACTATTTCTAATATTTACACAGAAAAATGTCAAGCTAAAATTAGGATTTTTTAGTTATTACATTTCTTTAAGTAGTTTGTAAATTGGAACTGCTAAAATTATGACAATGTCGAATATATTACTAGTTACGAAATTCTGCATGCACTCCATAAATTTGAAGTATTATATGGAAATGATAGAATTATGATCGGGTGAGTTAAGAATGCTTGGGTCAAGTGCTTGAGATTATCGCGTAAATGGAAGGAACACTGCCATCCATGCTTTTGGATGGAAATTTAGAATCACGTAAGTACCAGTGGGAAATTATTTAAATGATTAGACCCTGGATTTTTCCGCGAATTCATATTCTTATGAATTAAAAAAAAAAATAAGCTAGATGGGTAACTGCTTTATTCACTAAATATTATAGCGAGTACATTTTTGCTTATTATGTGTATTCTGTCTATTTTTGTGCTTTCAAATTTTACATATATGCATAAAAATACGCAGTCTACTAATAATTTATTCTAGTATTTAAAATCCATCTTAAAACATTCAACAAAACTTTCCTAATCGATCCAAAAAAATACATAAAAGGTATAAATCTAGATCATTTACCATGAACTATCATCTATATAAATCATTTACCATAAACTACCATCTACATAAATCATTTACCAAGAACTCACAAATTAAAATAACACCTAACCAAACTTAATCCTCCGCCAGCAGTACGGTTTTTCACTAACGTGGTCTACCTAACGAGTCTTTCAATCTCTGTCCTAATTTCATACAATGTTAAACTTTGAAAAAACTTTAAAAAAATTCTGAGCTACCTACTGCAGTCTCTAATTTACTATACAAGTTATACCCCAGCCAAATGCACAAACCCTTCCGCAATAAAAATAAAAATTTTCCGGGTGAATTATAAAAATTATAAAAAAGTGGGAACTGCCTACCAAAGGTTAACCAACTCACCTCCCTATCAACTTTTCGACGTAACGCATTTTTCCATTAACAAACCTACTCCTGAAATTCTTCGATAATCGACGGAAAAGTGTATCGAACCCCGTATTCTTAACTTTTGCTACGAAACAGAACAACAGTTGGGGCCAATTTCATTGGAAAGGAGACACAGAAAGCTGCGGGAAGTGAAACACAGGCGACGGGGAACGAACAGCGAGGAGGAGAACTATACGCGGAAATTGCTGCGGGCACGTAACAAAATTTGTCAGGAGATGAGATTTTCAGCGAAGGTAGTTATGTACGCCGCAAGAATGAATGGCCGACCGGTGGAAAACGAGTTCCCGCGGTGCTAACAATAAGAGCCCGTCCGTTTTCGAGATGAAAGGGATTTCCAAGTAAGTTCTTAAATTTCCGCCCCCGCGAACGGACAGATGGACGGGACGGATCTGGCCGCGGAGGTACTTTCTCCTTCGAAATCCGGCTGATAATTATTCGGGATAAAAGCTTCGAGACCTCTTGGTGGAAACAGCCGATTGGAATCGGTTGGTGAAGAAATTTCTGACTCCTCGCGGACTGTATTAGAGAGGATCTTTAATCGAGAGTTCCATCTTGATGGAGTGTCTTAATGCGTTCGAATGGAAACTGTGCAAGTTGAAAAATATTGGATATTAATTTGGGGAATTCACAGAGCTGATTTGAAGATCGCGATGAAATGATTTTGTTAAGCATGGATGCTGTGGACGAGTTTGTAGGGTATCTTGATTTTTTAAGAATTGGATAAATTTGGAGGAACGAAATATGGTTGGTATGATGTTGTTGGATATTTTTGTTTAACTAAAAATAATCTTGGTTCCTGTGGTATAACTGCTCCTTATCGTTTAACACTAGAACTACCGACGATTAAAGTACACTTACTTCCACCTAAGAAATCAAAATGGAAACTATATAAAATAATACGTAATGCAATCCAGACAAAAGTTTATCTATATTTTTAATAGAAAATCGCGGAAAATCTGCCCAAAAGCATCGTATTTAATTTATAAAGATTCTGTAAAAAATTACGAATGTGTCATTTTGACCACTTTGGTAGTTCTAGTGTTAACCCTTTCGGTACGAGCGCCGGATATATCCGGCATCCATCTGATGACCTGTGTGTACGAGCGCCGGATATATCCGGCATTCATCTGATGACCTGGTGTGACTTATATAATTAATAGAATTTTATATAAATATCTTTTAATATTAAAACTATAAACGGCGCTTGTTAGAAGAAACATTGTTTTATTAAACAGAGTTCTTATTTAACGCCTAGAAAAATCTTCGTACAAAAGAGGACTGACCACGCGCTATGTGTACATTTTCGGAGCGGCGCCTCGTACAGCGGCAGTGTCACGGCGGACAGAGCGCTCGTACCGAAAGGGTTAATATAATATGTTTGAATTATCAACTGATATTAACTATATTTATAATTTAGTTGTAATTTTATTTTAATAAATAACCGAAATTCTAGTTATAGAAGGTTAAAAAGTGAGTGTATTATTGTCAGCATAAAATTGAGTATATTATTGATAATAAAAAAAACTACTGTGTCAATTGCCATATTTGAGACGATTATGATAAATGGGTTAGTGTCTGCAAAGGGTGCTATCAGCGGCGGCCAAAATTCGCGGCAACTTTGTTACAATTTTTATGCTGATCCGGGATGGATCGGGTTTTGGCTGCTTTGCATACAACGGGAAAATCTTTCTTCTCGAATAACGCTGCCGAACCAAGGCTTACTCGAGATCGACTTTATATAGTTATTATAAAACCGTCTTTGGAAGCGCGATGTTACTTCTTCAAAATACAATATTTTTTTGATACATATTCTGTTTCATTTAAAAAATGTTATATATTCTCGTAAAATAATCAATTAAAAATGTTTGCAAATTTATAATAATTGCACGTAAAAATTTGCTTAATACTTAAGATGGTCGAATATTTTTCTGACCAGCCGTGTCTTCATTTTTTCCATCAAATACGAGATAAATGGTATGAAAACAGCAATCAAAATTAAATTCTGCTTTCAATTTCCTAGCCTTCCAGCTTCTTTTTTAATACATTCACAAGAAAATGGAAAAACTTCGTACAACTCGACAGGATGAACTCCAAAACAAGACTTATTAATTTTCAAATGTTTTCCAACAGAAGCCAAACAATTCGAGTTCATTATTAACTAACTACAGATCTCATAAATTTAAATAGAGCTCAACTGTGGTATATAAGCAAATTAATTAATTATTAAACGAGGAAATATAGTTTTGGATCAGTTTTTAAGTCAACCACTGTAAAAAAGCAATTCAATATGCCCTACTGTTCCTACAATACTGTGGTAAAAATTAGATTAAGATAATTTAATTTAAAAATATTTTATATATTCCAGATAAACTGAAAGTGGTGAAATACTTATGGACGGTACTGTATATATACTTTGTTTTAACCCTCTATGGGACCATGTGATTTAAAAGTGACAAACTGATGTATCTACATTTTAAAAAATTAATGTATTACTATATTACTCTAGTGACACCACGATCCATCTACAGTAAATATTAGTTTAAATATTTTCAAATCAAAGCGAAAAACTGTAATCAATCGTAATTTTTTCTCCGATAAGCAGACAAAATTCGGGCTATAGAAGGTTAAAAAGTTCGATTTTCTATTATAAAAAATTCCTTCTTCTACGTCGATTTTCTATTATAAAAAATTCCTTCTTCCATGTCGATTTTCTATTATAAAAAGTTCCTTCTTCTGTGTCAATTTTCTATTATAAAAAATTCCTTCTTCTATGCCGATTTTCTATTATAAAAAATTCCTTCTTCCATGTCGATTTTCTATTATAAAAAGTTCCCTCTTCTATGTCAATTTTCTATTATAAAAAATTCCTTCTTCTATATCGATTTTCTATTATAAAAAATTCCTTCTTCTATATCGATTTCCATCTCAACTTGAGAAATTTTACTAAAATTTCAATCACGCAAAGCATGACCATTTCCAGAAACGGAACCTTTCATGACACCTCGATGCAAATGCTTAACGATATCCTTCATGCAAATAAACCACGCAATTACTCGTTGCAACGCAGCTGGCAGCCGGAAGGTGGACTTTTGAACGTCACCTACGAATGGTACTCTTTGATCCTTGGTCTATATATTAATCAACTTCGCGAGCAGAACGTAGTAGCCGACACACGCTAATTAAATTTCGAATACTCCAAACAAACACGGAAAGAGGTGCGTGCGTGTCGCACAAATGTGGCTTCGGGTTGTGATTGAATTTTCCTCAAGTGTCGCCGATTTGCTGTCGTCAAAATACAGTCGAATTATTTGTCAATTTTTTTTTTAATGTAAGTGACATATTTGTATCGAAGAAATCAAATTGACAGGTATTTGCAAGAATACACGAAGCTGGAAAAAGGAATTTTTATTTACTTCTTTTTAAGAAAATCACGATAAATTCTAAAAAATGTACCCTTGTAACATAAAATTCTTACGAGAAACTATTAACTGGTCAATTTTGGTCACTTTGTATTCGAAAACCGTAATATTCTCTCACGACAATCTTACTATTTATCATTGGAGGTACTTTATATCATTTAGAAAAATTCGTTAATATTAAATCAATTTTATGATCTTCCTATATAAAAAATTCATCAGATATCTGCTAATTATACATAAATAGTTTAAAATCGTATCACAAAACACCACAGACGGATACTCGAGTTTTCTTGACCTCAGAGAGTTGAAAGAACTTTGAAGAACACGAGTTCCGATACTTTCAAACAAGTTGTAAAATATTTCAAGAAAACAAGAAGTACCAGACTATTCATTCAACATTTTCAAATGTAATTCTTAAATTCGGTAAAAAATTCACCAACCGGTCAATCACCGAGGAAGCTCGACAAGACGAAGTTAATTGGTTCGAAAGATAAAAGTGAAGCATCGTGTCTGAAAAGTTGAGCGGACCCCACGAGACAACATTGTCGAGTTAAATTTATCCCCCATAACGGTGATACACGTTCAGTGTCACCGTAAAACCCAGTCACGTCCTAAATGCACCTTTACACCATAAAACAGTCGTAAACGCAGGGACATCGTGTTCGATGAAGCTGTTCCCTCTTCAGCTTCTCTCCTGCTAAACAAACTGCGAAACTCATCCATATATATTTTATCGCAATTCTATCTCTCCCGTTGAATTGGGAAAATGAGAATGCGCTCGAAAATACAGTTCAATCGTCCATTCGCAGATTAAATCCGTGATTTTCGTTTGTTCAAGCGGCAAAATCACATATTGATGTCGACGTTTTCTACGAAATTCAATTTGTCCTTGTTTACGGTGACACGTGATTTACTGTAGCGACTTAAATATTTGCAAAAAAGGAAAGAAAAAAATAAAAAATAAAAAAGGAATTGTTGCGCGACTGGACGCATACGTGCATTGTCTGTAAAATATTTGCAAGCTCTGGTGTTTGTCAAAATTTCATTAATCCCTTGACCTCGAATGACGAGCGCAACTCATGGTAATTTCAGGGCGGAATGAATAACGAGTTCCATTCGTCGCGACGATCGAATTACTTTGTATTACGATTAAATTGCATAAATTTCTTTATTTCGCAATAGGAAAACTTGTTTTATTTTCAGACATTTATTATACCAATGTGTGAGAAAAAATTAAATCGGATGAAGAATAATTTTAATTAAATCGTACGTCAAGGGGTTATCCGAGTTGAAAACAAAAAGTACAGATATTTGGGAAAATAATGAAGATACGAAGCGTATGATCGAGCAATGTATACGGGGCACGCCGGAAAGGATACGAGCTGTCGTCAAAGGGTGGAGATACGAAATATTAACTTGTGTTAATAATGTTACGTACGGTAGTGGTGTATTATGTTGGTAGTTGATAAATTGTATCGTTACAATTTGAACAGGCCTTTTAATTTTACGGAAGACGTGAAAAATGTCGAAAATTTGTAGCCAAAATGATTAAAATGGCCAACTTTTAATTTTCCATACAAGTTTTGTAAATTTACTACAATGACTTTTGTAGAATTTTCTGTAATTTTCTATGGTTTTCTGTGATTTTCTGTGATTTTCTGTGATTTTCTGTGATTTTCTATGATTTTCTGTGATTTTCTGTGATTTTCTGTGATTTTCTGTGAAAAACATAGACAAAACTTTGTCTACCTCGCATTATAAATTTTTTGATGTACCTTCCATTATGATTTCTTCGGTAGAAACAATTATGCTTCGATCGTAGGTAATTCTGGTGTTAAAAATCAAAGGAGACATTTAGATGGTCTTTTAGCCGGGACAACCGACGTAAAAAGAAAAAAAGGAATAAAAGTTACACGCAAAGGCCAACGAAACTCTAACCAATGATCAGACATTCGAAATGCATTCCAAAAGTTTCCAGTTGATCCAGTCACAGGCAAGCTCAAGTGGTTGCAATGCCGAGTGCATGGCGAGTTTAAGCGCGGTCGCGACTCGTTCGGATGTGAAAGTAAACGTAATTTGTCGACTCGATGTCCTCTCGAGAGGGTTGCATATACATGCACGATCGAACGCGTGCAATTGCGACTCACAGCTGCACTAGGCAGCTACGAAACCAATTACGGAAACTGTGTTAATCTCTTCGATGTTTCGAGGAGTCGGTGTCAAACTTCTGACTAGTTTAACCATTTGCGACATGCTATTTATGTACACGACAGGAGTAAAAATGAATCTGGTTACAGAAGGTGTTTCTTAATCCTTGCATCGCTATACTATCGAAATTAAAATCGCTCTTGGTACATAGATCGATACAGTTTTTATCAACTCATTGGCGAGAGGACTTTGTTTTTGTAAATCTTACTATAATAATAGATTAAATATATAGATTAGACTATAGATTAAACTTGGGATCGAATAAACTCTTATATAATTTTTGAAAGGATTCGTGTCTTAAATATATATTTAAATTTCGAGCTAAGGAGATCGTTATTAAATTAAAAGTAACTTTTTATAGAAACTTCTTTTTAAGGAATGAAATACGAATATTTAAAGAAAATTAAGTTAAAGATTAATTGAAAGAAATTGATTTAAATTAATTTAATACGAAAAGACACGAACAGTTTCCATTATTTAACACTAAAGCTACCAAAGCGGTCGAATAACCTGTTCCAAATTTCTTACCGAAATTTTATAAATTATTAACGGTGCACTTTTATATATTTTTTTGTGATTTTCTATAAAATATACGATCAAAGATTTATTTCTGACGCATTATGTATTTTTCCAAGTATCTATTATTCTAATTTCTTCGATACAAGTAGGTATAACTTAATCGTCGGTAGATTCAGTGTTAACCCGTGTATTATTTCTGGACGCATATAAAAAGAAAAATTTAACGCGTCTACCAATGCATCTGCTTCTCGAAATAAATTATTCAACAACCTACACCTAACTCTGCGCCCCTCGCGTAAAAGACACCTTCTCCAAAGATATTCCAAACGCAACGAAAATTTCAAACTAAACAGTCGCAGGAAACAAAAGCGTCAAAACACGAATAACACCAGGCACACAACCAGTTAATTAGAATGCCTGCTATCGCGACATTACGTTGTATCTCCTCCGCGAGCTCTGAATACAAATCATTCCGCGGATTACACGATACACCATGCACACGTGCGTGTGTGAAACAGTGTGTGTATGTGGGACAGAAATACAGTCGCACAATTAGATCCTGCGGTAGCAGGAGTCAGCCGGTCACGAAACTGCCATGAGAAACTGTGCTAATCCCTTCACGTTGCGCTGCCATGTCACTTGCCTCGATGTTACTCCACTTTGACGACTGCCAGTGAGTTTCAACAACTTAGTTTGTAGCCACGGATCTTCGGATCTGTCTCGCGGCAAATGGCGCCTACCCGTGTCGTCGGTACCTATGCGGTCTGGCTTTGCCTTTCCTTCGTCGTTTTCGAGTCGCATCGTCCCTTTCCATCTTGGGGCCATCCTCTTTGATATGTGCATTCCGAAATTCGGTTACGTTTGCTGACCGTTTATTGACCATTAGTTCGGCCGTTTCCAGCGAACTTAAGAGCGATTTGTGGCCAGTTGGATATTGGAAATTATCATTCTGGGGGATCGTTGTGGATTGGCGAAATGTGGAGATGGAAAGTGAATTATTATTTTTTTTTTTTCTTTCTGTGAACATTTGATTTTGATGCGTGGAATTGTAATCACTGGATTGGGGATTTTTATGCATTTATAGGAAATTTAAAAATGCAAAATTGTATACAATACATTTGCGGTGAAGAAATTTAGTTGTACTAAATTTTTAAATCAAGAATGCTGAGATCTTAAATATTAAACATTTTTTTTTTTTGTGCGGCATGTACGATTTTTTTATTTCCCTGACGAGTAGATTAAGAATTATTTATGGGAATTTTAAAGTGCGAAATTGCACAAAATGCACGGAATTTGAAAGATATACGAAATTTACAAATTAGTTTTTTTGTTATAATAGATGGTGAAATAATTTTCTACCCAAGTTCTACTTTTTTTTACTACATTCTCAAAAATATGAATTTGAATAAAAATCCGCAGTCTAGTAATTAGTGAAATGATAAAATTTATTTGGTCATAAAATCATTTCTGAAATCGAGTTAAATTTGTTGAAGCTTGTAACGCAGAGTTTCCAGTTCTGTACATTTCAATGCCTTTGCATTTTTATTTTGTACTGAATGTAATAATTCAAGATCGCGTTCAGAATTGTATTTTATTTATGCATGCGATGAAATTAAATCAAATTATTTTCTGTAGGTTTAAAGTTCTAAATTATATGGTTTAAATTGCCGGAATAATAATACGTGACTGTATTTCGAGAACATTTGTTATAGTATTTAAACTACTTTTCAAACCACTTGTTGAACCTCGTCTCTCGAACCGTATAATTTTACAATTAAAACTGTAAAAGGTCCTTTTTTTTCTTCTTAATAATTTTTTGAAGTATCAAAGATGTAAATCTTTGAAAGATAATTTTATTCTTTACTTGAGAAAACTTATTTAAAACGACCTTTACTACTTTTTTAGAACGATGAACCATCGATGATGAAGCGCCGAATAATAATTTATAAAATGTATAAAGCAAATTATCCGCTGATTTTTCGATAATTAATACAAGCTTTCGCGAAATATTATAAACTATAACGCCTTTTCCGTGAGATGTCCACTCCATTGCATGAAATATATAATATTTTTTGTGACAAACGAAAAGCGAAAACAAATGCAGGACATGAATTCAGGCACGAATGGAAATTAAATTTCCACAATTTTATTATTGCGTGCACGCTACCAAACGAAATTTTCAATGAAGCTGTATGAAACAGGAGCACAGAGAAGAGTTGAAAAATGTCGCGAAATAAATTTCAACGATCTAATTTCCTCGTGCTCTGGCTAGTGCCATGTGCGCATAGAAGGGATGGGGAAAAAAATTTTGTGCCGCCAAACCAGTATTTTTGTTATTCGTTTATGTCTTGCCTGATTCAACAATTTTTAGTGACTTGTTTTAATTCGTTAACACTACGACGCGTGTCACGAAAACGAAGAGACAGACCGGTATGCAATAACAAAATTAGTGTTCGTGGATGTTAAACTTTCTTAAGATTCGAGACTGTTTCGTTTCTTTACCTTCGGGTTGTTTAATTTCTAAAAAGTGTTTTACATAAAAACGTTTATTATAAATTGATAACAAAAGCTAGGAGTATATTGACGAATTTCATATTTAATTTTGGTACATTATTGATAAGCTTTTTAATAAACGATTTAAATCTATAACACACCAATTTTATAAAAATGTAATGAAGCTATAAAATAACATCATAATCATTAATTTACATATTTAAGTAGAAATACTACCAGTTGATCGTTATAAAAAAAATAAACTATATGATAAGTAATCAAATTTAATAGAACAGTGATAACTAGATAAAAGAAATTTTTTAAAATATAGATACATTAGTTTGTAACTTTTAAGTCACACGGTCCCATAGAGAGTTAAGGCGAGCGAGAGGGTGTGTTGTAAAATGTGTTATAGAGTGTGGGTGAGAGAGTTGTTACGAGACTGCGAGGACGGAAACGTGGTATCAAGGAAGCCGAGCGATCACGACCATTGTCAATTGATGATCATTTTATTACTGTATATTTTACTTTTTTTTAATACACTCAATGTTTTATTTCCAATCCCACAACAATTAAATAACAAAACTATAAATTACATTCTGTCAAAAACAAGCAATTTACTTTTAAGCGGCAGTGTATGCAATCCTAGAGTCAAATAAACACCGTAACAAAAATAAAATCTTTATCATTTTTTCCCTTTTCTATTTCCGCAAACCTTTCACCAACTTCGATACTCAAGAAATAATGATCCCTAACTCTCCCAATTGCCTAAACAAGAAGCACTCGTCTCAAAACCATCGATCGACCCTCTAAAATCTCAGCTAATGGTATCCAATATATTTGACGACAAGAGCGAGAACACGCGTGGAACAATTGTAAAAGTATTTAACATCGAGTAACCAGACGGCAGAATCGGATTTAGTCGTGTTCGACGGGAATCAATCGGACGAATGCCTGGACAGCGTCGAGAAACGAGTAAACGCTGCGAACGAAGGTGGACAAACAAAATGACGCCATTCTTCAGGGCGGACCGTTCCAATTTCTACACTTCGCTGCAAACATTTCCGCGTACCGTGTTCCTGCTGCAGCATATGCCTCCTTTCGCGCCGTTTCAATTAAAACAGCCGACGCGGCTAGAGGTTTCATGTATTCCGCGTGCAACGCCTATTCTTTTCATACTTCGAGCGACAATTGCGATTCGAGCAAATATTTAGCCGCGTTGCCAGCTTTTTCCACGGCTCTAGCGAATCCTCTTTCACCAGCGCTTACGTTTCTTCGATTTTAAGACATCCTTGGTGTCTTCTCCCAATCGCGTGTACGTGTGCAGAATTTTATGTGGCTGTTTCAAGACCCGGATTTGATAAAAATAGAGTGGTAGATTTTTCTGTGTCCATTTTTTTGGTTTCTCTCTTCGGTTGCGACGTTGTAATTGTAAAGGGAGGAGTGAATTACTTGCTTCTCTTGATAGTAGATTATAATGATTATATATTTAACATGTAAGGGGTAAAAGAAAGATAGATAAGAAAGGGAGAGAGAGTCAAACGGAAGTAAAAACGGAAGGAAACGGAAGAACGGAAGAAACGAAAGAACGTAAGACACTAACACTTTTCGGAAGTCTTTGTCAGAATAATCGAACTCTGGCGCGTAGGAATTATTTGGTTTATTAAATAATAATAATTTAAGTTCAACAATATTACTCTTAATCAATATACGGCTCTCCTCGCTACTCTCTTTCCTTACGGCACTCTTACAACAAAATCCTCGCGCCCCGAACATTCACTCGCTTAAATGCACATCCCTCAATCGCTCTATCTTTTTTCCACATACATCCCTTTTTCACTCGCATTCAAAATCTTCGCATCCATCCCTTCCAATCACGCAGTCACGTAGACTTCATTCCCACGGCCCAGTTTTTCAGTTTCAAACATACCCTAGACATAACCCAGACACTCTTCGCAAACATTCTTCCGACCACCCAAGACACTCGGCCACGGTCACACTTTCCCAAACATACCCGGCTCAGTCTCACTCGCAACCATAAATCCATTCGCACCACCACTCAATAGGTTCAACCACCAGCGGCATCCTGTCGCAAGACGACCCCGACCGCACGCGTTCAACAACCACTCGCTCAAGCATACCTGATCACACTTAAAATCCTTACATAATCAACGTTCAGTTGGATATTCGCTTTTTCAGCATAATTCATTGTATAACAGTTTGCCTGACAAGGATGCTTCTACGATCAACCGTGTACGAAAGATTTGAATAAAGCGGAACATTTTTGGGACGCTGTAATTGAAAAACGCTTGAAAATGATCACGCTCGACAGCTGTTATTATTACTCACCACCCACGCTTGTTTACAACTGTCAATGTTGGATACAAGTATCCAGCGTTATATTTCTCGTATTTCTATATATTTGCACAGTATCTTGTTGTTTTTAACAGCATCCCTGCATTCATTCAATTCATTTCAATCTCAGTGGCCATGTGCTAGAGAGTAAATATTGAAGCTGGCGCGATGACACGTGCCGTTTGTTAGGTTTCGCGTGCACCATGTATCCTTTCAATTAAAATGAACGCATGTTGAACAATGGTCGGTGCTGAGAAGTATTCTCGTCCTCTCTCTTTCTCTTTTCCACTTTGTTTACCTGTCGCCCCTTTTCTGACTCGAATCATCCTATTTGTTTTCGACATTTATCCAATCATGCATTTCTGGACAACCTCGCTTTTGTTTCGCGTGTTCGTATTGTCTAATTGCTCGAAATTGGAGATTGGGAGGAATAAATACTGAAAAACTCTGATACATTCTTTTCGTAGTTATTGGAAATTTGAAAGGAAGCAAAAGATAATTGGAAATGTATTAATGAACGTTCCGTTGGGAATATCTTTACGTATTTTTATCTTTACGAAATTTAGAGTGGAAGAAAACTTTCTTATATTGCGTACAAATTTATTAACGTTTCTCGGTAGAAATTTTTGTGAATTTATTTAGGAAAACTGTAAGCTTTGTTATAAAAATAGAAGCTTCTAACTTCTCGCGAGAATAAGGAATATTAAAATTCGTTTAAGTAAAATAAACAGGGATTAACTAAGGGATGTGAATGCAGTGATTAAATTAAAACTGAAAAGTCTTAAGACGGTTGTTATAATCGTAAAAAATATTATGACATATTATCTTTAATATTAACCCTTTGCACTCCGTTGTCCTCTCCCAGGGGACATCGTAATTCTAGCATATCACTCGAATGTCCACTCTGATGGGACATTGAAGTTTATTAGTGATTACGGGAAATCAACTTATTCCAGCACAATTTTTTGAGAAATGCATGTTTCCCTGAAGTGTTCTGCTGGAATAGCGTAAGAAATCAAATCAAAATATGCTACAATTTTATTAATTTTTTATTAAATTTATAATTAAAGTTTATTAGTGATTACGGGGAATCAACTTATTCCAGCACAACTTTTTGAGAAATGCATATTTTCCTGAAGTGTTCTGCTGGAATAGCGTAAGAAATCAAATCAAAATATGCTACAATTTTATCAATTTTTTATTAAATTTATAATTAAAGTTTATTAGTGATTACAGGGAATCAACTTATTCCATCATAACTTTTTGAGAAATGCATGTTTCCCTGAAGTGTTCTGTTGAAATGACACAAGAAATAAAATCAAAATATGCTACAATTACTAAGATATATAAAAAAAATGTCAGCAGATTTTACGAAAACTATACTATATAATAGAAGGTCCGTAAATGCATATTTCTGCGACAAAGTGGCGCCGAGTATCTGGTAGGTAACGTCCAGGATAATTCGGAGTGCCAAGTGTCAATATCGATATTATTTTTAACGATATTTTTAAAGATAAACGCAGTTCAAACATCACAGTACACAGGATAAAATTTGATTAGAAACATCGAGTGTCCTGAGACTTTTGAGTAGGCGTGGTACGCGCACACTTGTGTATATTAAGTAGACGCACGGCCCCGTTCTCACAAATCTCCCAGAATTCTCCAACGATATCTCTATCAGCAACGTCGCCGGTCTTAAAGCTCGGAGCAAACAAAATTACCGCACCGAAAATGTCGCTCGTGCCATTTCTATTCCCAGAACGATTCCTTGCTGTGGATCAGAAGAAGACCGAGGCGCAGGAAAAAGAGGGCCAAAAAGAATTGGCAATTCAAAGAAAAGAAAAGAACACGCGGTGGATTCGCAAACGTTTCAGCGATCCGCACAATATGACTTTCCGATCTCCGAGCGACTTCTATCATGGTTGGAGGAGGAAATAAGTACTTGGAGACTTCTTCCGTCGTCTTCCAAGAAGTATTAACGATCCCTAAGCCGATAAGAAGAGTTCTTGGAACACGGTAGGAGAAAGAAATTTCCGATGGTTCCTCCTCTCGTCTTATTTCGGCGCCCTCTATATCGTTTGCCTATCAAAGGCGGCGGATGCACACGGTTTAGAGGAAGCTGAGCCACTATAACCGGCTGTTTACCCTGTTTGCGGTATTCTCCGGGGGCTGGTTTAACCCTTGGTTAACGGGACGAAACAGGACGATCGAGCATGATGCTTGCTGTTTGGATTAATTGGATAAGAACCAGGTCGGAGGATCGATGATAAAACGTGCGATCGCTGTAGGTGGTCCTTTAAGTTTGGCTACGAGACTCGAATTCTTAGTACGGTTTTGGTAGTTTGTTTTTTGGATTTTGTTACTGTTAGGTACACTAGAATGTGTTTGATTTTGGTAAAACAAGGTGTTGGGGTTTATTGTTAAAAGATCTGGTAAAGGATATTGCAAGGTGTTACGTTTTACTGTTAAAGACTGTTAAAGAATATTAATAAAGGATATTAGCAGGAATTAGTCAAAATGACTGACTGGTTCGTAATTTCTCATAGATACTGTATAAATTTAGAGTGGCGCATTTTTAGGGATTTTCTATAATCTTTTGCAAAAAATATGCACAAAGAATTATTAGCCTTATTGTAAGAATTTTTTCGAATACTTATCATCTTGATTTCTTTGCTACAAATAAATATATTTTAATCGTCGGTAGGTGTAGTGTTAATGTAGTATTAATGCAAGGATGTGAATGTCCGTTAAAGGATATCATGAAGTCTAAAGGATACTGTTAAAGTCTGTTAAAAGATATGAGATGTTACGTTTTAC
>SMSQ01019272.1:8882-20850 GCA_019453375.1 Ctenoplectra terminalis | reverse complement strand
AAAAAAAAAACGTGTCAAATATTTTTATGAAAACTACGTTATACATGAATTTCATCAAAATCAGCGATTACTACCTCGGTATGTTCCCTTGTAAGTGTATTTTCAATTCCAATCTTGCTCAAACCCCGAACCAGTGATAATATTCAAAGTAATCACGATAATATGATCATACAGTACACGATATACAGTAATAAAGTAATGAAACTGACGAGTACCGAACATGAATACGATTCTAAAACCAGGTACGAAGGGTGCATCACGATCCAATATGGACTATGTCAAAAGTAATACACTAGTTGATGCTACATGTTTATCTCGTACGAGTGCATGTTACGAACTTGTCTTAATACATCGTCAGAGACCCTGCATATCAAATTTTCGAGTCAAAAAGAGGGTTTCCATGTTTAACTATTCCGTGTATAATCCAAAGCTGCCTCTCGCCAGTCTCGTGTCTCTCTTAAAATTAAGGCAGAAGATAAAATTCCACAATTTTTATACGAGAATAAAACCGTATTACCGCAGAAGAATTTCTTTGAATATTTTGAATTTTCTATTTCAAACCCAACATTCTGAAGCGACATATTGATTCCCTGGAGGAATATTTTAAACTACGTATTATAAAAGAAAAATAAAAAGAAAAAAAAGAAAAGAAAATGAGAACGATATTATCCCACGCTACGTTTTCTTTTTTATTTTCTGTACAGTTCATTGCTTACTTTGCTGTACACCCCTTACAACGTAAAAATATGTACGTTCGCCGCACTTGTACGCATTTAAAAACAGCGTTTGCAGCACTTGGCATTATTCAAGTTCCTTGGATTACTGTGGATCGCGTGAAAGTGTGGGTAAAAGTCGAGTGGAGCGACGCAGATGGCATACGCGAGCGTAGCCCGCTGTCTTCTGTTAACAGCCACCTGCCAAAGAGGTTTGTTGTACTTCAGAAGTCAGTTTGCGGAAATACAAAACAGGTGGATATATACAGCCGGCATTGTACCACATCTTTGTATTGTTCATTTTATTTTAAACTTCACAAATGCGGCTCCCCAAGGAGCGCGTCTGTTCGCGCTCTCTAACTTAAGAAACCGTAATAAAATTCCTCCTTCCTCTCCCATTCTTATTTGAATAATTTTCAGTTTACGTTTATCGCGGAATATTTTGCTTTTGAATTCTTAGTCGAGGCGAAAATCTTTGCACATTTACGTGAAAAAAAAAAGAAAAATAGAAAAAACACCACGCGTATAAATTATATTATAATACAAAGCGTTGAGCAAAAACGTGAATCTAGTCGAAAAAAATGATAAAAAAAAAAATCCAGGTACCTCCGGACCCTTCTTTCCTTTTATTCTTCCGTTTGCAATTTAAAAATGTAAAATCTGTTTGCTATTTGTATAAAAAAAAAAAAAAAGAAAAAAATCTATCCGTGTGCTAAAAGTGAAATCACACCGGACCGTTTTAAATGGAACGTTTTCGAAACAGAATCACGAACGTTCGAATCGCGAAAGTGCAACGCGTTGATGCGTTAATGAAGTTGTTACTTCTGCCTCGTATAACTAGTTTACCATGTATTGTGATTCTGCTGACACAGCCAATTATCGAGCGTTGCAATTATACCGAATCGATAATTTCAACCGTCCATGATTCAGTGGCTCTTCCTGAAACGTGAAGTTTCCAGCTCGACCGGAAGTTCCATCGGTCCTCTAAGTTGACCCTTCGCTTTCTGTCTGTCACGTCGACGCCAACTTTTGGCCACGATGTAATTAAAGTGAATCGATCGATGGCAGCGTCAGTCGCGTCTGTCTTTGATAAAATCGCGATTGCACGGCGCGTTTGATCAAATTACAGTCCACACTACATCGATAATAATTATTTTCCTTCGACATTAATTAGGAACACAAGCGTTAAAACAGAAATAAATCATGAGAATGGAAATCGATACAAATGAACGAGGCATACTTAGTGCGTCTAATATCGCTTAACCCATTTGCATCATAAGCGCATATATGCGCGCATTTTGCCTGGACACTATCACCAGAGCGCGCATATATGCGTTCATTCCACTTGGGCATTTATTACCAGAACGTATATTATACCCATGCGTATTTGGCTCTCAATCAATGAAAAGAGGTGATCGCGAATAGTTTCAGGGTAAAATAACTTAGAAAAATAAAAAAAAATGGATGGTTATATTTCCGACAGCAGTGAAGAGGTAGTTAGATTTAGAAAATGTTTTTTTATTGTCTCGACTTTTGATTGACAAGAATTTGAATTTGTATAGACAAAATTAAATACACCTACTCTAGAGGAAGCTAAAGATACAGATAAGTGGTGGTTAAAAAGATGTTCCGGCCAAACAAACAAAATTTTCGCACGCATGGAAAGAATTTGTACAAATAAAAATAGAGTCGTCAAACATCGTTCGTACAGTTTCACATTTTCGCACTCAAACAATCCGCGTATTCCATGATTCTCAAACAGAGGCGTATTAAACGTACTCGCATGGAGCGTATCTCGTAAAACAACTTTACACAAATCTTTTACGTCCACTGGCAAATTTGCGGTACCGCGAGGAAAGAATGCTTTTGCTTTTTCTTTTAACGAAAAAAAAAAACAAAAAAGAAAAAAAGAAAAAAGAAAAAAAATCTCACCAAAACGCAGCCGCGGAATAAATGAAAGGAGAGAACATAACAGGAACTGTACTTTTGGAGTGGAAAAATTTGGCGGGAAAAGTTAATGGCGTGGATAACGCGTTTGAATCGTGACAGAGATACGCAGCACCAACGCCGGTATTGGCGACCACAAAGCTTTGTAAAACTCGGATGCAAAATGACCAACAAAATTGCTTTAATCTCGCCACTTCTTTTTTTTTTCTTTTACTTTTTTCTTTCAGCGAGTCGTACACAGGCTACGATGCAGCAGCTAAGTTTTTAGTCCCCTGTATGAGCTACTGAGCACATTCGTTCAAACAGGACAAAAGAGTTTTAAGGTATATCATTGAAAGATAAAGCGGCGCACCAGTTTGAAAAGAGAACCACGCATGAAACGAAAGAATGCCACTTTTCTGAGCGAAATGGGACAGGTACGGGGCTATGAATTTTTGCACAATGCTATTTCCTAAGTGGAGATTCGTCTTCGGAATGTTGAAGCAAGTCGGAAAATATTCTTACAAGTAGCTCTTGGTTAGACGTTGAAAATAAACGTTCCATCGGAATTTTGAATCGCTATTTTATTGGGAGATATCTCGAGTTATATTAATTCCTCGCTTCTCGATTATTTCAGTGGCTACAGATATAATTGCTGGACCAGATGTTTGTCGAAAACAAATTTTATTCTATCGTTTTTTTATTCTATCGTTTCTTTATTCTATCCTTTTTTTATTCTATCCTTTACACCCAACTTTGTTTTCACACGATGGATACATTCCTCGAAAAAGCGCGTAAACAAAAACCGTGCAAAAAGAGATGCGTTTCCTATAGTTAAATTGAAGATGTGTTTCATGTTATCCAAAGAAAAATGTTAGATGAAACAATGAACTATATTTGATTCGAAAAACCATGTACAATAAGCGATGAAAACTTAACTGTGTAATATCTACGTGCAATACATTTATATATTTAATAATAGAATCAAATTCTTACATATTTCAATTGTTAACTAAAATAAAATCAGTAACGCATATTGCAAAAAGAAAGAACGGAAAGCTTTGAATTCACAAAAGTACTCGATCACTTCAGATATTAGAGAAATTTGGTGTATAATTATAGACGCAGACACCCAACTTCTTCTACACGGTTTTGAAATAACACGGTCTAAGAAAAAAACTGCCTCCTTTTTACACCGTTTGTTTTCTCTAACACGATTTTAAAATAATTTTCTTTTTAGTGAAGACGAATAATTAGTAAATAAAAATATTGGAAATAATATTTGGTAATTATTACTAATTACTACTAATTATTATTACTAAATAAAAATATTAGAAATAATATTTGATAATTATTCGTCACTACTTGATAATAAGTGCATATGTTTACAACGAGATGGACAAAGATCGCTGTCCTTACTAAAAAGAAAATAATTTAAAAATCCTGTTATAGAAAACAAACCGTATAAAAAGGAGGCATTTTTTTTTCTTAGACCGCGTTAGTTCAAAACAGTGTAAAAAAAAAGTTGGATGTATTTCCGTTTATAATTATACACAAAATTTCCCGGACACCCAATATTATTTCTAATATTTTTATTTAATAATTATTCCTCACTACTCGATAATAAATGCATATATTTACGGCGAGATGGATCAAAATCGCTGTCCTCGCTAGAAAGAAAATAATTTTAAAATCCTGTTAAAGAAAACAAACCGTATAAAACGGAGGCATTTTTGTTTCATAGATCACGTTATTTCAGAACCGTGAAAAAAAAGATAGGTATATTTGCGTCTACAATTATACAAAAAAAATTTTCCTAACACCTAACTCCCTAGTGATGGAATACCTTCGTGATAATAAACACGGTTGATGATAAAAATTTGAATAACAAAACTTTTGAAAATATTAGTTAATTGAACTATCCTAACCTATTATTTACAAGGATCACCCTATTCGTGCAGAACTGACTAGAAATTTTAGTATTCTATTCGAATACTAACAAACAATAGAAACTTGGAGATGATTCATTCCATAAGATTTTGTATAAGGATAACGTATGCGAAGAGTAAATTTGAGTTCGGTCACGAGATCATGGAATAATCCGATGAATTTCGAGAGCTACGCAAATGTTTCGAAGCAACGAGTAGCCTACATAAACGGCTCGAAGTTCATGGTTCAGAGCCAAAGTCTTAACCAAGTACATAAATCGGGACAGTAGTATCCATCTTGGAACTTGGAAAGTTACCGTTACAAACTTCTGCGGAGCTTGGAATCATCCGAAATCCAGCGTATCCATAATAACCAGAAAATGTAATCTCGATCGCTTAATGAATATGTACACCAGTCGGAAGATATCAAAATTATCTACCTAAACTTCGTACGCGTTATCGCCATCGCTAGATCGCGGATTTTTATGCAAATCCATATTTTTATGAATATAATTAAAATAAATATAAGCTAGATAAGCAATTTTTTTGATTCACTAAATATTATAACGAATACTATATTTTGTGTTTATTTATATATTTTTTCTTATCGTATTCTGTATATTTTTGTGCCTTCAAATTTTTTATAGATGCGTAAACATCAGCAGCTAGTAATCGGAAGTTAATATCCATTTTAGGTAAGAAATTAACAAATGTTAATCAATCGATAATCGAGCAGAAACGATAAATGCTGTGGTACGAGAGTTATTGATACTGGCGTTAAAGTATTTTGTTTCTAAATAAAATAAATGAATTAAAAACTTTGAACGCGTTTTTCCCCGAACGATATTTTTCAAAACGATTGCACGATTTTCTCCGACAATTCTAAACGAATCAATTTCCACTTTCACGCGCTTATTCTAAATAAAAATATGGCAGTTGAGCGCGCGGAAATAAAAAATAAAAAAAAAAAGCATTTAGTATCTTTTTCATCCTAAAATATATTCGTTTCGTACCAATTTTCCAACTTTTTGCTTTAAAGCTAATACAGATTTAAAAAACGGTCTAAATTTTGTTACCCAGATCAACGGAAAATAATTAAAATTGGAAACCATGATACACTGTGGCTCAAAAATAATTTACAAAAAACACGCTTTTTTCGGACTTGTGTTGTTCCTCTTTAAAGTATTCCGATTATACCGAGATAAAATATTGTACGATATAAAATAATAATTTTAACGAACAACCTTTTTTATTTATATTCACTCGGTGATTCATACCTTTGATAATTAAAATCGGAAGAAATTTGGCATACGCTAATACTAATGGAAGAGAATTTCTCCAATGAACAAACTCTATGGACTACGAATAAAATTAATTGAGCGGAAGACTGCATTCTATAATAATTGGCTCTTAAGAAATTAGTACTCCACCGAATGCTAGAACCCACTTATTATTAGGAAAATTAATATCCCGTCAAATTGTGAGAATAAAGTACAATTAATTATAATTTATGGATCTGAAACCAAAAGAGAAAAACAAAAAAAGGAGAAAAAGAAAAAATCTAGGAACTAACAATTTCGCTCTTCTTTGGAACAGAGATTATAAAAAAAATTAAAATTGACGACTGGAATCAAATTAAAGCTCACTATCCTCTAAATAATTTCCTCCGTTGCCATAACCTGTTCCCATCTTTTTACATACGCTTAAAAATAAATTATACTTTCTATCCATGCAAAAAACAATTATGTATACATGCTTTTCTTTTTTAAACTGAATGTGTGCAAATGTACATGTACATTCATCTATATATATGTAAATAGTAGTCAAGCTGGTCCTCAAGAGTTCATTACAAGCGCCAAGCGACCAACCAACCTCTCCTCTTAACTCAGAAACTCACATCACCGCTGCCAGAGGTAGGCGCTGCTTTACAATTTTCTGCTGGGTTGCTAAATAAGAAAAATTATTTAATTCTGCTCGCAATAGAGTTCGTTGCAAGAGAAAAATCTATACAGACGTACTTGGTAAAATACTTTCTTTCCTCCAGTAACTACCCCTAATTTGAAGAACCGTTTTCTTAATTTTTTTTTTTTACCGTTTTAACCCTTTGCGCTCCGCTGGCGCCGATACGGCGACGCGCATATTTTATTATTTTCTTCGGATAATTTTAAACACAATGCTGTGTTATGAAGTGTACGTAGATCCGAATATTTAAAACGTAAAGACGAAGGATATTTATTGATAAAGCAATTGTTGTCACTTATCAGTCACCGTTCGAGTTGTTGCATTAATCCGAGTGGTGAGTGAGAGTCACCTCTCGAGTGCAAAGGGCTAAAACAATTCACCATTTATCAATTATATTCGATCGAGTTATGTAGCTTCCAGTTTTACATTCGTGTACAATAAGTGTCATTTGACACGTTCGCGGACGTGAATGCTATAGCATTCAAATCTTAAAGTCAATTATTTTGAATTTAACCCTTTGCGGTCCGTGTCCCCGTAGCGGGGACATTTTTAAATCGTCGTAGAAGTCAATGACCTCGCAGCGGGAACCTTCGAAAATCGCAAAAATGACAAAACACTATCGTCCCCTACGCCTCAACAAATTCAGTTTCAACAAATTCTGTGTGTTTTAATATCCGTATATTAACCCTTTCGCTACGAGCGGTGACTATAGTCACCCAACGCCTGACGCTCGCTACGTACGAACGGTGACTTAAGTAGACTACTAAAAGACACTCAAAACCTTCCATTGAACATCATTAAGACATTCATTTCCACTTTTAATATCTATTTCTTCGCTTCCCTATTTTTCATTTTTTTATCTATTTTTCTAGGGGTAAAAAATAATTCCTTAACTTTTTATATATACTGATTGATCGATGATGATTCATATTTTCTAATTGCATTATGCGATAATTTTTTAACCCTTTCCTTTCTACGGGCGACTACACTCGCTCTGCGTACGGCGGCCGATTACAGTTGTTCCTCAAATGCACACTTTTGACGCGGCGGCTCGTTCAGCGAGAGTAGCGCTCCGCAGAATCCGTCCGTAGCGAAAGGGTTAACTTTAAATCCTGTACGGAAAAGTAATTGCGAAACGATAGATTTGCTCCGACCTACTGGTACTCCCAAAACCGAAATCTGCCGATTGCAAAGGGTTAATTTTATATAACCTTATGATCGGTATTGTCGTGGATGCTATAGCATTCATTGTATATAACGATTAAAATAAGATAATATGACCACTCTTATAAAATGTGTTTAATCATTTAATCAATTTCGGATATCATAACCAATTTAAAAATAAAATGACTCAATTTTTGCACCTCACTGAAACTTTTAGCGTCCGTGAACGTGTTAACGTTATTTTTAACTATATAATAACGTAAAATTGGACATTTGATATGCAACAACCTAATAATTTCTGAGATGTATAAGACTGTCGTAAAAATTGATTAATTTTACCAGAATATGGATGTAAACATGTATTTAAACTTGGTAAATAAAATTGTCCGAGATATTATACGTATGCCACGATAAAAAATATTATTATTGAAGCAAAGGGATCTACTACCTAACTTTTTATGAGCAAACGTTATAAAAAGTATAAAAATGTGCAAACTTTCTTATTACTGTAATAAAACTTACGAAGAGAAAAAGGAAAACGGTGTTCGTATCGAAATTAACATTTTATGAAGAACGAAGTTTACAGAAAGTAGCCCTTTCAAATTAAATACCTCAGTTTTAGTAATATCTTGTGATATCAAAGTGCTCGTGTAAACCCACAACCGAAAAAAAAAAAAAAAAAATCCAACAACTAATCTCTCTTACTGTTTATATTGGATATTTTGATGTAATTTTTTTTTTATTAATATAAAGTACTATTTAATTCGATATTTCAATAAGACAAATTTTAATCTCGATTTTATTAACGATGAAATGACTTTTGCAAAGATTCGATAGAATTAACGTGGCACGTGACCAAAGCAAATCGAAGTTGAAGTGAGTTACACGTAAATACAAACAAAAACAATTCTACAACAATCGAGCCGTAACGCGGTTCAATTCAAACAATACCGAAAAAGAAACAAATAAAATAAACGGAGCATTGTTTATTACATTTATCCGCAACAACAAATCGATTAACAAACGAGTCACTGCCTTTCTTCAAAACGCTTGTTCTCCTGTAAAATCGTTCTTTCCATTTTGATTAATTTTCACAAGATAAAAAAAAATACGAACTTTAATCAAACTATTTATGGTGAATGCTATAAAGTTGCTAAACATTCCGAATAAAAAAATTTAAAAGAAATTAAAAAAAAATGTAATTCCTACTTCGGGAGAAAAAAGAATGATCTCTCACCGGTTTCTGAATTATTTCTCTCCCAACGCGTAACTTCTTTTGTTAAAGGTTTATTAAAAAATTTGTATTTATTTAAAACTACCAATAGCTCAAAAATTTGATTAAAATTGTTTCAACGATTTGATAGAAAATGAATCGCAAAATTCGGTACTCTCTGATATGGATAAGTTGAGTTATAAATTGAGTTGTAAGTTCAAAATGAATGGAAGAAATGTACAAACGAAACGTGGAAAAAAATGATAGAAATTTCTTAAAAATATTCTATTAATAGGTCAATTGGACAGCCATATTATTAAACGCTGCATTGGTCATGTAACATTAGAACAAAGCACGAAGTGGTACTCAACGTCATTACTACCTCGAACCGTGAAACCTTTTGACGTACATTGTTAATGAGAATATTGTGCAGAGCACGTTTCATTGTCAAGCAAGATAATTATCCCCTTTTCATCGCATCAGAGTTGATACCTGTCCAAATCATTACCAGAACATATTCATCCAATTAAACTAAACCAATCCATTATTTTTCGATTCGATTAATTAACGATATCCCTCTTACGCTTTTAGTATTTGTAATAAAATATAAAATCTTTATACTAGCTCGTTAATCAAAGTTAATGTGATTTTTGGGTCCATAAAGAAGAGCGCATTCGTAATTATTTAACTAATGATACGCGTTTCAATTGATTTAATTAATGTGAGGTATTTTTCTTTCGCAAGAAAAATATCTTAGCTAATATCTCTGAGAAACATATAAAAATATTTATTCAATGCAAAACGTGTATCGTTAATTTACACTGCTGTGACAAATTTCTACAATTATTTATTTCATTTATTAACATCTGTTTCGTTGTACCGAGCTATTAACACTAGAATCACCAAAGTGGTCAAAATGACCCATTCCTAATTTTTCATAAAAATTTTATAAATTAACTACGGTGCCTTTATGCACATTTTCCGCCATTTTCTGTTAAAAATATAAACAAACCTTCGTCTCAGTTGCATTACATATTATTTTATGTACCTTTCACTTTTATTTCTTCGATAGAAATAAGTATACATTAATCGTCGATAGTTCTAGTGTTAAATATTCAAATTTTTGCGATGAATAAAGTTTGCTACAAGCCGAACTAAATTTTAATGCGAGAAATCTAAGTCTGGTAACTTCCGTGCAAATTTTACCTTTCCCTAAAAATAACATTCGATTGCAACAGATTTTACGCGGATTAATATATACCAAGAAACAATTCCCAACAAATTAATAGCCAAAAATATGTTACGGAATAATTACTTGGTACAAACATTAAACAATATATGCAGCGCATAGAAACTCCATTAACGAGTCTCCTCGCAGAAATTTGTTATAATTATGTAGGAGAGTTGGAAACCCCTGTTTGTGATGTATAGGACTTCATTTTAAGTCCATTAAAGGGTTGTATGGAAACTGTACACGAAGTGTCGTTTTTGTTACCATATTGTGCTAGAAACTTTTTCCATTAATATTGCACGAACCCTTATATTGTACACCGCGCCAATAAATCGACCCTCACGTACAAATTTAGGGGATGTCCGGGCAATAAATGGGGAGTGCAAAGGCAAGTACAATTGATCTTTGTGAGTGTAGTACATGATAGCATGAGTACGCTCTGCAGGCCATTGTAAGGGTTGTAATAACAATGAATTATTACAGTAATTTAAGTTGTGCCACCAGCTGCATAGTGATACCGTATCTGTGCGTAAAAAAAAATTCGTTTCCGTACGTGTATCGTTGATTTACATGTCCAATTAAGTATCGAGAAACATGTTTTTCTCGTATCGAATCAATAAATCGTGTTTCGTCAAAAAAACAATTTTTTTTTCTTCTTTCTTATGACTACATAAATTTACTTGACCCTAAATCACTGCAGTATATTTAATTATATATATTTTTGAATTCCAGAAGATAGGTAAAGTAATATCTTGTGGCAGAAAATGTTACGCGACTCTTGTCACTAAATTTATTTAATCGTAAATCACTGGAGTATATTTATTTATATTTTTTAATTCTAGAAGATAGGTAAAATAATACGGTGTGCCAGAAAATGTTACGCAATTCTTGTCGCTCTAAACTATTTTTAAACAAATTACTGATAACTTATTCACTACATTCCTAAAAGAAATAAAAATATACGCACAAGTCTAAAATGAAAAATCTCATAAATGTAGTTGCGTCAAGTCGCTCGTGACTTTAGTAGTTAACGCGACTTTAAACCGTAAATAATAATAATAATAATAATAATAATAATAATAATAATAATAATAATAGTAAAGTATTTTTTAAATGTTTGTAATTGTATTATACATTTCGTCTAAATCTTTGTTTTCTGGCACATCTTAACACATTGTTTACCGTTTGAGAAGATTTCCCATTTTCTACCGCATTATTTGCAATAAATAACACTTCGCTTCTGTATTTCAATCTATAGGATTTTACTCTGCAATATTTTTAAAGAGAAACGATCAACTTTATTTTCGAACTTTATATTAATCATTTCTATAATGTAGAATTTTTTAAGAACCTTTTCAAAAATACTTAAACGAGCGCGATTCGTGCAATTGGCAATGTTTTAACAATTCGATCGATTTTAGGTCCTAAAAATAATTTTCTTTTCTTTTTTTTAATTTTGTTAACCATGTCCTGTATACTCTTATAAAATGCACTTAATATCACGCATCGCATAATCATCAATATTGTTCCACGATATTACACGCGACTTTGTCTCTTATTTACCCATTGCGAATTACGGTTCGTTAGTCCTGTTACTCTCAAGGGAACGGTCAGTGTATAATCCGACCATCTGAATTAATTTTCCCATATCCGAAATGTTCCTACTATCTAAGGTTTCACACTGTAAACTCTGTCCTTCTGTCAGCACTGCAACTAGTTTTGAACTCCAATGACACGCTAATCTCGACATCTACCTTACAGGTGCCGTCTATTTAAGCTATTAACCCTTGGTAGCGTGATTTGTTTCTTTTGTTTTAATTTTAACCCTCTA
>SMSQ01019270.1:0-20967 GCA_019453375.1 Ctenoplectra terminalis | reverse complement strand
GTCGTTTAAAAAAAAAAAATTTAATTACAATTCTTTCTCCTTTCTTCGAATACTCAAAAATTGAAATCATAAAATGGATAGAAATTATGGATGAAAAATACTCATTGTTAACCAAAAGAGCGTTCTGTAATTTAGTATAATTATTTCCTCAGCTGTCGATACAATTTTACATGATTTTATAGAAGCTAAATATTGTTAAATACAGTTTTATATTTTTCTGTATAATTTTACAAGGAAGAATAAAAGCAACAACGATTGATACTTGACTGTAAGTTTTCGATTATTTTAATTATCAGAATTATATTAAAAAATAATTTGTTAACTTCTCCATTTCAAAATATAATGTCATTTTTAAGCGTAGAGTTTACATCATTAACAAATATATTACACATACTATTTTATGAATTTCTTACCGATTTCAATCCATTTTATTTACAAAAATTACAAATCACAGACAAAGCAAAAATCCAAATTTTTTCATTTTTTTGAAATAATAATTTTTTAACATGGCTGTTTAACTTATTCATACTTACCAATAATGGCACAAACCGTATTATTAATCCACGTATAATATTAACCTCTGAACGCAGAATAAGCAAGTTGAATAAATGTTATACCGTAGAATTCTGTATTATTCCTCAAACATTTACTGAAATGCTTCCTGTTCAAACTCAGAATAACAAATATTCACTTTGTCACATAGTCAATTCTATCATTAGAATGTGCGATCTGGCGAATATACAATAATGTTAGGATTTGATTCTCTTTCGTACAACTAGTGTGCAGTGCCAGATTAACACATTACGGACGGGTAACGAAATTTCTCATATTTTATATTTCATATCTTGAAAAGGTAAAAGTAGTGAACGACGACGTATGAAAGGTTACTTTTAAAAATGATCTTCTTAACCCAAATGCTAAATTATGATCCGTCTTTAGAATACAAAATTATTCTTGAAAGTATTTACGTAAGCAACAATTTATTCCAATTCTATTCCATACTAAGATTCACAAAAATCAGGTTTCGTCGACAATGTTTTAAGACATCTCTAGAGGACCTAAACACTTAAAAGCTTTTGAGGCACGCTTATATATGTATTTATGTAAGCAACAATTTATTCCAATTCTATTCCATACTAAGATTCACAAAAATCAGTTTTCGTTCTCAATGTTTTAAGACATCTATAGAGGACCTGAACACTTAAAAGCTTCTGAGGCACACTTATATATGTATTTATGTAAGGAACAATTTATTCCAATTCTATTCCATACTAAGATTCACAAAAATCAGGTTTCGTTCTCAATGTTTTAAGACATCTATAGAGGACCTGAACACTTAAAAGCTTTTGAGGCACACTTATATATGTATTACTGGTATATGAAAAATTATTAAGTTCAGAAGGTTTCTGTGGTACTCCTACCTCCTGTCCTGATGTCCTAAGCATGTGCTTATTTTGTTTATTGGTTAATTCAGTACTGCTAGTCTAACTTTCAAACATCGTGTAATTATTTCTTATTATAAATTAGTACAAAGCATTTTTATACTCTAACGCAACATATTTTCATAATTAACAGAACATTGTAGTAGAAATGTGTTTCAATCGGAAAGCTACGTTTCGAAAAAAGAAGCGAGATGACAGACAGGAATAAAATAAAGACAATCATAACAGGTACGGTTCATATAACTTCTACGTACTTTTTTTGTTTTTAATTTAGATTGTGCCGAATGGCTGATCATCTCAGAAATTAATAAATACCCGAAGCTAAAATTTTATATTTCTGGTGAAGTCTCTTTCCACTACCCCATCAAATTTTATGTCAATCAGCCACTAAAATCATTCAGAATAGTAGCCTTATTTTTTATATTCTTTTTCGTGTTCAATTCGTACTTATATCTTAATACAATTATTGATTTCCTACATGTATACAATTTTATTAAGAAAAAGTACGTGCAGCGAGAACATTTTTATTGAAATATTTATTAAAATGGTAAAACAGTGTTTACTGTAGAAACTGTTTTATTCTTAATAAAATGGCACGTGGAAAAATACACGTATCCTGGGAAATAGATTTTGTTGAGTAAAAATGAGAAATGTAAAAATACTATTGGAATTGGAAAACTATACAAAGAAATATAATGTTAAAATGGTGCCGGTCTTCAACGTGGGAGTGCTGGCGGCTAAAACAGACTTACTAGTCCTCAGGAATCCTCGGGTTGGTCAGCAGAAAGTGCAATAAAGCACAGGTAAAAAAGGACCTTGCAGCTGGTAGGTCTTATGCGTTGCGGGGGTATGCACATATTCTCGGTGAATCCCAACAATTTTGAAACATGTTGTTTCATAACGACTTCCTCTTACATATCGTAGGCCATTTTACATAAACTTTTCAAAAATTGGCTTCGAGAAACAAAAGCGTAAAACAAAAACGTAACGAAATCACACGTATCGCGGAAAGATAATGACGCCAAGATCAATTCAACCACGATATTCGTTTATCTTCAATAATTATCACTTGTGGAATCGATCTTTTATCTTTACCCTGATTTCTTCTTTAACGATGAATGAGAATTTTATTAATGACAAACAATATACGAAGATTATTTCAAAACTTGTATTGTAAAAAGAAACATACAGTGCAAAGTTTTAATATATTCTAAACCAACGTTTTAACACTAGAGCTACCAAACTGGTCGAAATGACCCATTAATAATTCTTTACAGAAATTTTATAAATCAACTAAAGAATCTCAGTGGCGATTTTCCGTGATTTGCTGTTAAAAATATAGATAAAGCTTTGTCTACATTGCGTTATGTATTTTTTTATGTACCTTTCATTATGATTTCTTCGGTGGAAATAAATATGCTTCGATCGTTGGTAGTTCTAGTGTTAAAACAAAACTATCATCAGTAGCCGGCAACATTTGTCTTCGTCACTATTTGCATTTCGATATCCTTAAAGATCCCGAATGTGGGCTATCCATTTTTAACTTAATTTTTAAATCATTGTCAAATTTACTTTCTACAAAACTTTTCGCAAAGTAACGTTAGCTTGCCTCTTTGAAGCATTTAATATTTGGTTAACAGATTTAATATTCAATAATATCACGCTGCTCGATGCACATGAATTATTAACACTTAGACAACCGCGCTTGCCACGAATAACTGTACGACAATTGTAACTCAATACCATTAAATAACAAAAGAGAAATAAGAAACAAAATGATACACTGCGCGTTGCTAAAGAATAGATGAAATATCTCCCAATTAAATCATGCAGCAATTTATTTCAAAACGGGGAGATATCTCCATTCGGTTATTCAGCGATTTATTTCGAAATGGTGGGGATCTCCCCATTCGATCGGCTAAGTGTTAACCGATTTATCCTAGTCAATCTAGTCTCGTTTCTCTGTCCAGAATGTACCATAATATATGGACATAACTTCAATGGTGGCTTCGGTACTTCCAGAACTGTAGCACCCTCAGTTTTTCTCTATACATAAATATAGCTAACCCTCTTATAACACGGTAGATAGGTTTCTAGAAAATGCCATGTTGTATGAAATGGTGTTATACGAGACCCAAATCCAGTACAAAAAGAGGAGTTATGTTCCGAAAACTTATTAAAAACAAACATTTTTTTTAATTCCATATAAGCAACTTAATTTTTATTGAAAATATAAATGTACGTGTAACACAAAACGAAAAAAAAAAACAAAAAATATTATCTTCATTTAATGTAACCTTAATTTAATAAATTTCTTCCTCATCGCTACTCAGTACAATCAAACGAGAACGTTTTTTCGATCGAACGATATCAACTTCAATTTCTGAACTTTCTTCTTTATTTACATTTTTTGTACCTTCTATCCTTTTTAAAAAATCTGTAATTTTAGTTTGTTTGCTGGTTCTAACAAAGTCTTACATTATTTTAAGGTAATTTAGTTTTTAAATATGTTAAACAAAAATCATGTTATCCAGTGCTATAGAAGTGCAGTGTTGTACAAAGGTTTTCGCAATTTTCTTATCGTGTTAGAGCGAAACAGTGTAATAAGATGCAGTGTTGTAGGAAAGCTACCTGTATAGTTATTAATTTGTTTATATTTGCTTGTAATATTCTATACAATTCTCTTATTTTGTATGAAAAGTAATAAAAATCCACGTTATAGCACTTAGGAGGATGTTGCTACGTACGCAAGCATATGCATGTCATAATTAGATGCGAAATAGCGTAACGTGGCACTGTCGCACAGTTTCACTATTGTTTATACGCAGAATAATATTTTTTCATGTTCAATTTTTTTTTCAATGGTCACCATGATTTCGATATTTCATCCAAACAGGTATACACTGAATTTACACTGTGTATGTAATATTTCAAAAGTTACCGTACCTTCACAGTTTCAAGCCACGAGCCGCCACAGTTCAGTAAACAAAAATAATAAAAAAAGTTTATACAAATATTTGTCCTATTTAACCTTATGTTTGAGTTACAGCGTTTTTGTAGCTGTTCACCTATCTTCATAGAGATTACTTGAAATAACCAACTTCGATTTGAATAGTAGTCTTTAACCCCAATATGTTCCTCAGAAATAGATACACAAACGATGTTAGTTTTTTATTTAAGGTAGACTGAGGCGAATCGGATCAAAATAATAATTTTAAGTCGAAAGGAAGATTTTTAAGATTCAGCAAATTTTTTATTACTAATGTTCAAATTAAATGTGGATTAATTACAAATTTATAATAAAAAGCTGACTTTTTTAATTTTGAATATTATTATTTTACTATTAAAAGAAAATGTTCCGATTCGACTCAGTTTACCCTACCATAATAACATTTATTGTTAGCCAAACGAACGGGGAAATCTCCTCGTTTTGAAATAAGACGCTGAATAACCGAATGAGATCTGCCCGTTTTGAAATAAATCGCTGCATGACTTAATTAAGAGATATTTCATCTCTTCTTTAGCAACGCGCAATCTACCATTTTGTTTCTTATTTCTTTCTTGTTATTTAATGGTACTGAGTTCCAGTTGTCCAATTATTCATGGCGATTGCCTAAGTGTTAATTATATAATATAATAAGTGTTAATCTTACAGAAAAAGACTCAACAGGTTATTTTCTTACTTATAATTTCATATTTCAAACAATTACATCAAATTACAATACAATAGAAAAGAAGTAAGATATTTTACAGTATCTAGAAACAAAAAATGAGTGAGTTTATTATGCCCACATGTTATAGTACACCTTGTATATGTGGACTACGAATTTTCAACACGTTCTCCTGTCTATTTTCGAACGTTTATTATGCAATGTTGGCTTTCAATACGCTCCATAGTTATCACCTACGAAAATTACAACTGACATAATAATTCGTAGATGCAGTTTGCTTCATACTAAAGAAAATATATTTTTTTCACAAAGATACTGCTGTATAATTTTCTTTTGTATTATTTTGTAATCTGTTAAATTTTTAATGGGAAAGTTTATTTTAAAAAACCATTCATGTTAGTATAAAATGTAAAAATATAATATTAGAGAAACTATTTAACAAAATGAATTATTAGAATTGTGTATTATTGAAAAAAACAAAGTAGAAAATGCGTGAAACTTACATGTAAAAATTGCAAATTAAAATACTGAGGCCTAATTATCCTTCGGTTCTATTTGCTAACCGGAATCGCATAAATATGCATTCCTATTTTTCTCTAACATTAGCTATCTGTTTTTATTATATCTTCTTCTTTCTTCTTTTTTCTTTTCTAACACTAAAACTACTCCATTGATCAAAATGACCTATTCGCAATTTCTTATAAAAATTTAATAAAGATTTTCCGTGATTTTATGTTAAAAATATAAATACAAGTTTATCACCCCTACAATATATATATATTTTTCGTATATTTTGCATTTTGATTTTTTCAGTAAAAATAAGTATACTTTAATCGTTGATACTTTTAGTGTTAAAAATTGCATTTTCGCCTTCACTAACCAGTTTTCATTGAAATAACACCGCTGAAATACATTCTGATGTTGTTCATGAGATTCATACGTTGTTATTATTTTATTATAAATAAACTATGTTATTGAGAAACGTTGTAATTGTTCAAAATAAATCTCACCTTCTATTGATAGCTGATCTAATACCTTCGCACAGTATTAACAATCAAAATATTCTATATATGAAAAACGTATCACCGAACTACAAATTCTATGACAGAAATACTAATCAAAAGCTGATGTTTTGAAATCACCTCTGTCCTGTTTTTTCGATAAATCTGCACCAACTTAACACGTTGAACGCCGCAAGGGTCACCGAGGACCGACACTCAACTTGTCAGTGCCGCAATAGGGGCAACCAGGGACCAGTAATGCCGAGGTTAATAAAACCCATAATTCAAGTAAATTACAATACTTACAAGGAACGTCGCTTAACCGTAACACGCCGATCTTTATGAAATTTACATATGATATAGCGTCTAAAAAAAAATTTGACGCGTATTTTTTTTATTCTGCAATCATTCATGTTTAGAGGATGAAAACACCTCTCAAATTTAGTTTTCTCAATATTTTGAAATTATTCACCCTATTAAACAGTTAAATCTATCATTAAAGGTTGTACAATTTTTGTTTAAACAATTTTTTCTGAAATGAACGGTTTGCGAAATATTGAGGAAAATATATTTTTCATCCCTAGCTATAAGAGCTGGTTTCAGTCACTAAATATGAATGATTGCAGATAAAAACGAAATACGTGTCTAATATTTTTTTAAACCCTCTATGGTTACATTTAAGTGATGTACCTTGTTAGGCAATGTTCAATACTACCATCGTTATTATAATTATATAAATATATAATATTTAATATTTAATATTTATTTTTTATTATATAATATTTAATATTTATTTTTTATTATATAATATTTAATATTTATTATTTATTATTTATTATTTAATATTTAATATTTAATATTTAATATTTAATATTTAATATTTAATATTTATTATTTATTATATAATATAATAAAATACATAAAAACAATTTCATTTGCAATCATGAGTATGCTATATTCGCATATTGCGATGTACCGTTTCAAAACAATTGTATTAAAACATAGTAACTCACTCTCATGGGCGAGTCATGTAAAATTCGTCCAGCATTCAACGTGCTAATACAGCAGTAGGTGGCTCGTAAAACGAGCCACAGCGGTCATTATCACGAGTCGAATGGTTCCAATTTCAACGAGCTCGTTGCCAACGAATATTTCGTGGAAAAGTGCGGAATGGCTAGTTAGTTACTTGCTTCTTCTGTCTTTCGGGAATTCATCTTGAATCGCAGGAAACGAAAAACTACGGAGGAAGAAGGGAATTGAAAAGGGAGAGAAAGAGAGGTCCGACGCGCAACTGTTCTTGAAATCGGGGAATTCTTCTGCAAGCCGTGATTGGCCTGGATACGAGCCACGATCTGAATGTCACGTTTTCATCGGCGAAAATTCCACGACGAGCATTGCCAAACATCGGCCATTGGCCATCGTCGGAAATAATAACCCAATTTCGATTGCCTGTTCCTCGACAAATAACCGACCGAACCATTTGCTCGTTCGTCAATCGACGATTTTACCAGTCGTCCAAATTTCCAGTTAAAAGATGGCAATGTACTGTTTTTGTTTAATTATGAACTTTAAGTTGCATCTACTATTAGCCCTTTGCGAACGAGCACTCTTTCGACTCTGATTCATGGCAGGTGGAGGATCATTTTTGTTGTTTTAAATGAACTTTCTTACAAACGAATAAGTTTTTAATAAGTTTTCGGAACGTAACCCCCCTTTTTGTACTGGCTCTGGGTCTCATACAACACGGTTTCACACAACACGGCATTTTCGAGGAACCAATCTACCGTGTTATAGGAGGGTTACCTGTACTAAAAATAAAGTAATACTACACTGCGGTGCATAACTATAGCACCGCCTAAATTTTAACCACCGCTGTTTTAGACTAAAAGAGCACTTTAGATTAAAAGTACAAAAGAATTAATTGTAGAAATTGAAAAAGTATGAGAAAAATGAACTGTAGACTAAATCACATTTAAATTGCCCTCTTATACCAAACAATATAATAGAAAATGTGATTTTCAACTGTTGCTTAACTATAGCACCGGCGTTGTTATTTACTAATTTAGAAATGCAATAATAAAAATAAGTAACGAAATAAGTAGAGATATATTTCGGAAACTTATTGATAGCGTTCCAGACAGAATTTTCGAGCTAATTAGAAAAAAAGGTGATCCTACGAGATATTAAAATTGTTTATCATTGATTTTATCGATGCGGTGCTATTGTTACGCAACAGTGAAAATTCACACTTTTGATTGTATCGTATTGTACAAAAGGAGAATTTAAATAAAAATTAATTTAACGTTGATTATTTTTCGTACGCTTTCTATTTTAACAATTAATTTTTCTGTATTTTCAATCTAAATTCTGGAACAGTTAAAAATTTAGGCGGTGTTATAGTTACGCACCACAGTGTAGTAAGACTAATTTTAATAAGAAGTTGAGAACGGCTTCACAACATAACATAAAGCGCACACACAGCGGAAGAGAGTGGCTCGCCCTATCGGCCCTACGTTGGGACGCGGGAACCTTCTTCAATTTTTAAACAATATCTAATTTCTAAACATAAATTAAATATCTAAACAATTAGGCAGAAAATAAAATAGAAAACGGACAAATGATCGATGAAATTTCGCATTGACGTCTCCTATTTGTTTGTCGCTGTAGAGGAGACAATTAGAAATCAAATCATAATGTAGTCGCAGCGGCGGCATTCGTCCGCAAAGGGTTAGATCACTAACGAGAAAAAATAATATGAAAAGTTCATGGGAAAAAGCGAGAATGTAAATTTTAACGAATTTTCAGTTTAACATCTTTTTGTATATTTCTGTATTTACTCTTTATCATTTGCTATGTCATACTGCAAATGCAAATTTTTTGAGTTTTACAGTAATTATAAGAAATTTAGGTGTATAACGAAAAAATTGGAAATGTTACAGAAAAATAATGAAAGAAAGCAGAATGTTAAAATTGTAAGTAAAATATGAAAATAATGCCGAACAAAATGAAGAATAAAATAATGATTTGTTCTCATGTGTACCGGAGATTATGAAACTGGTTTAAGTCAATCATTTGTCACTTATTTCACGATGCAATCTTCTGCATTACCGTAATCAGAAACAATGTTTACAAAGTTGTGTAAATTGAATCATTAGATTGTGTTGGTCTTCGTGTTGTTAAATAAAGTTCGGTTTCTGTTTATTTTGACGGTGAACTAAGTTACTTTCGCTCGTAACCTTATGATTTGTGAAATAGAATTAATTATTTTATTAGTATAACATCGGATAGTTGATCAAGTAAGTATATTTTAAATAATGACGTTGAAATAATAGATTACAAATTTTTTATATCTGACTATTCAGTTTTGCCAAATGATCGACGTATTGGGAAAGGAGAATAAGAAAAACAAATTACTTGCTATACATCCTTGAATATTGTTATAAATTAATAGAACTGTGCCGTAAAAGGAATATATTTTCCATAAAACGAATGATACGGAAAGATTTTATTTGAACAAAACAACCGGAAAAATCAACAACAAGAAGAGCAAAACATGCCGAGGGAAAATCTGTCTGTTGGTTGAAAATACAATCGATGTGGCTTTTAAACAATGCGCAATATAAGATGACCTACAAAACCTCTTTAGATAATAACGCTGAATTCCACATTTTAGATCTTTCACTTAAAAGAGAAAGGCCAAAAATATACTAAAATATTCGATTTACTTCTATCACATGCCACCATTACACCAATAATAGAGGAAAAATTTAAGAATATGATGAATTTATTATTCCACATCCCGTCGGTCTACCAGGAATATCTGGTAAAATTGAAAATTAAGTTTACAAAGGAGAAGAAAATTAGAAACGATAAAAATTAATTACTCAAAATCATAATGATAAAATATAAGTGAATATGTTTGTTTTGATTTATTTTTTCTAATAAAATTGGTTATCTTTTACTCTTACAAATCAGTTTTAAGATATTCAGTTAATTTTGAAAATGGTCTAAGTCATTTTAAGTTTCAAGAATCACATTTGTTTATTACTTACACGCAAAATTTTACAATCATAAAATATTCTTACTTTACAAGAGCAAATATTTTGTTATATTGCATAAAAAAAATTGTTAAGTTATTCAAACTGAAACCTTTAAATATCTCGGAACGAAAACTGTATGACTTAGGCTACTTTCATAATCACTGGCACATAAATATGTGAGAAAGTATGAAGTTGTGACACATATTAAAAAATAAATTTTCATTTCCTGAGAAATATAGAAAATGATTATAAATATATGAAAAATAAATTTTCATTTCCTGAGAAATATAGAAAATGATTATAAATATATGAAAAATAAATTTTCATTTCCTGAGAAATATAGAAAATGATTATAAATATATGAAAAATAAATTTTCATTTCCTAAAACTTGATATTGCCTATTTTTTTCGTGGACCTTTCAGATGTTATGCAAAACATACGCATTTAATGTGCAAAAAACGCTGTACATTGTTAGTGACAATTATAGACCGCGTACGTACACTACGGGTCAAAAGTTTGAAATCACTTTATGGGTTGTACTCATACAGAAATTCCCGCTAATTTTCTTATCCATTCGAAATGAATACTGTATTTATAGAAATTTACGACGACGACGATAACTTCTACAGCGAAGTCGATTGTATCGGTAACGTCTGTGTAAGAAGAATTCAATGTACAGTAATAAAAGTTTTTTTTTACTAATATCTCAGAAACTAATAAAAACCCAAAGCTATAATGTTATATTTGGGGTCCCACACCTTTTTCGTATCGATCGGTCACTGATGTCATTCGAAACAATAGATATACTTTTTAAACCGTATTAAATCATCATACGACTACTGAAGAATTTTTAAAAATCGATTAGGAAACAATGTTGATGAAATTGCACCTATAATAAATATTTGTAATGTTTGCTGTATTGTATGTGAGAGAGTGTGTAAAGTATAAAAAAAAAGAAATACTTCCTGTGTGTTCTGTACCTTACAATTGTATCTTGCTCAATAAACAACTCATAAATAATTTTAAGTAATTACTCGAATTTCAATCTAACGAGAAAAAATTAAAGAGAATCTTCTGTTTTTGAAAATGTCATAATTGTAGTCACATTTTTAAATTGTTCTCATTTCTCAGAAGGACATAAGATGCAGTGTCACTAAAAACAGGAATAACAGATATTTTAAAATCAATAAGAAGTCTATATAGCCGTCAACTCTAACTTTTGTTCACTGTTAGAGAATACTAAAAATATTTAAGAAATGTGTTATTTAATCGATTTCTAAGCTAATACTCTTCAAATTAAATGATATAACCAGAATTATTGTAATAATATTAAAATTTTATAAACATACTTGATTTACTACAAAAAACAATTCATTGCTTACTAATAAAAATCATGAAAAAATTATATAAAGTTAATACAAAGTCTATTAAATCTAGCAAAATAATTATATCTAATACACAGACGAGGTACAGAATAGGGTTAACATCTAATGCTTTTTGTGAATTAGCTGTTTTTGTCACTGCTAATAATTTTCATCAACTTACAAATGTAAGTTAAATTTTTTAATACACAGATGTAAAGAAAATTTATAAATGAAAGCTCAATCTACATGTAATTTATTATTGAAATAACATAGGATAGAAAGGGATTTAATTACATTCGACGTTGCAGTTGGAAGTCTACATTCTTTATCAATATATGTATAATTAAATAGAGATTCTTTTGTTTCGATACTGAAATATAATAATTACTTATGTTGGAACCGTAGTAATATTCACAAGTTTGATTGTACACTAAAATACGTAATAAATATTATCTTCACAATTCTAAGCTATTGTTTAATAAAAACAACAATAAGGTTGAGCTAAAATTGAAAAATAAATTAAAAATTAAGTACTGCTTAAAAATAAGCATTTCGTTTAATTTTTGAAGAAAACATCATTGAAACTCTGGAAGAGAAGTAGCAGAAACTGTTAATAATGTAGAACCAGATAAAACATGCATCACGAAATTAAACTACGAAAAGCGTGAAACTGTATGAGAACTGATTACAATTAAATATTTATTCTGCCTTTTATTATTTTTAATTTTCCATGTCGTATGAAATATTTTTAAATCTAATCAGCTTACATCAATAAAACGCAGTTAACATTGCAATTTACCATTGCGATTATAGAACTATTTTCGCTGCAATTTTAATATTTCTATTCAGTATATTTTTATCTACTGCTCATACTTGTACGTATATTCGATTCTTTTCTATTTAATTGTATATAAGTAACCTATTCAATCTGTTCTTCAATTATTAATAAATAATAATAATAATAATGATAATAGTAATATATAATTAAATTCTGAATTATAAGATAATATGGAAAACAAACATTTCAGAGAGCGAGTGTTAAGGTATAAATATTTAATTCCTAGTAAATTGAGTTTAAAAGTTATTCCTTCTGCATTTTTTATTGAACAATGATATAGGTACACTGATCATTTTTTTTTTTTCACTATTTTTCAATGTATCAAAATTATTGTTATCCTTTATCATCCTTAATTTTTAATTTTAACACTCTCAAAAAATATTTATTATACATAATATGTAATAAAATGTTAGATGACCCCTTCATTCTCTGAATTCTTTCAATTCATTCAAATGTTGGAAGATATTTTCATTCTTTTGCATAACGATAATTCTAATAAGAGTATTGCTGAAAAAAAAAATTGCGCTTAGAAGTTTAACGTCACAAACCTGTGCAGACTCTACAAAATTTAATTTTAATACATTAATGTACAAATATTAGTTGCATAACAATTACTTGAAATTTATTAATTTCACAGATTTTCTATTAATCCAATATTTCCTTATGTATCGAATTTATGGAAATTTTTTAATAAATAATGAAATAAAATTGAACAATTAAACAAATATTTAAATGTCTTCGTAATGTCATTTGTTGAGGATAACCAGAAACAAAAAGAGGTCGTAGAAGGTTAGAGTAACTTCGAAATTCAATATTTCTGTTTGTAAAAAGAAATATAAAGGAGGTTAAAGCGTAAAAAAGAGCCTTTAAGTGTTTTCTTGTTATTTCTGTTCACTGAGCCGCTCATTACTTTGGAAATAACGAAACGATTCGTGTAGTTCAAGGACGTAGATCCAATCAAGCAACTTTAATTAAATTTAGAAGAAATATTCTTTAAGTTTGACATTATCGAGGTACGTCACAACAACTTGTGCCAATCGATTACAGCATCTTCTTAACGGGAAGTTCTAGTATACAGGGTCGAAAAAATCGACATTTCTCTTCTTACATGTTTTTTCGCATCTCTAAATCCTCTCTTCGAAAGGATTTTTTGAAATTGGAACCCAGCAACGCGATATCTCTTAAACACATACTAATCGAGTCAAACCTTTGATTTTCTGAACGTAGATGGAAGAGAAGGTGTACCTAGATCCAATAAAAAATATAGAAAATTAAGATTCTTTTATCGAAAAACAATAAAATGAAAAAAAATTTTTGTTAATTTTTAACCATTCGAACTTGGTTCAGGTTCATTCTCTGATAAATTTCATAATGTTTAAAACAATCTTCAATTCATTTGTTTAACAACAATATTTTTATTGTAATGTGCAGTAGCGTGTTGCTTATATGGTGATGCAAAATAAAACAAAGTTAATTAAAATTGGTAAGGACAGTATAAACTATATTTGTTTTAATAAACAAAAATACGATTGCATACTAGAAATATTAATAAATATATCACAACTAGATTCATATTGATATCTCTTTTCGTTTCTTCGAAAACAATTCACAAAGAATGCTCGTTTTGCGCAATTTTTTAGCAATTTAATTTATATTTCGTAATTTATATTTCATTAATATTTTTATTATAATATCCGTATGTTGTTTGTTTGCTAATATTGCACAGCTAGTATCATCAATTAATATTAAGAGTTAAATTTCGAATAAAAAATTCCGCTTACGAGATTAATGCAAATTCACAGAATAAATATTTATTTGGCTATGTTTAGAATTCTAAAACATATATATTGTAACGTAAACTATACATTTGAGAACATATGTATCTTTATACTACTTTTTTTACGGAGATGTATGTCTTTATAGATTTCTACCTTGTAAAAATAGATGTTCTATTTAAAAAAGTAAAGTTGGCTTTTGCATCTCATTAACTCTCACCCTCGCATGACATTTCATCCATTTCATCTTAGAGAAAATGGCATCGCATTGCTTTTTTACTTACAAATTTATATTTTAAACAAATACATCAAACTTATAACCCGAGAGAAATCGAACACTTTTAAAATACCTAGAAACAGAAAATGCGTGAATTTTCACCCGAGCAGCGTATGAGTATTAATGCTTCCTAAGAGAACTATTGTTACCATAAGTTTGGTGTCCACGAAGCTATGCAACTTTTGTAAGAAACATTTTTATGGTACGTCAAATATATCAGAAATATTTCAGCTGATAAAGTTAGGTGATACTCCCTGCATATTGATAGTTCGAAATAAAAAATTCAAGATTCTTAAAATTATCATATTTTTACGCTCTGACAAAATAAAAATTTTAATCTGAAATTGAATATTTTAGCTTAGCTTCGTGCTTACTTTCTTAACTTTAACGAAACGAAATAACCGTATACCAAATAAATGTTTTAAACATGAAGTTCCAAATAATCAATTTCAACACATTAATATTACATAAACGCGGTCCGATATTCTCTTCTAAAGAATATATTTATCACTTTCGAAAAATAAATTTTTCCTAATAATTAAAAATTTTTTATTAGAAATAAAAGCTGTATTACTAATTTTTTACCTTTTCGTGTAAATTTCATTAACTCAAAGAAATATTGTACAAGAATACATAAAGTACAATTATCTAATATCATAAACACCTAATATACTAGATTATATGTTATACTAGTAAAATATGGTATTTTAGTAAAATTTAATATATTAAATAAGTCAAAACTTATTATATTAAATAAAAGCTACTATCTAAATTAATCTAATCTAGGTAATAATAAGATGATTTAGATATCTCAGTCAATTGAATATATAAAAAAACCGAAATGTATTTATTCGAGAAGCCTTATCGAATACAATATATTTCGAACATACCATTTTGTTATCAAAATAACGAGTAACGAAATATTTTAGACGCTAAAAATAATTTTAGGCTGAAAAATAGCTAGAGGTCTTGGAAGGAAGTCGAAGAAATCACTGAATACCATCATCGGATTCGTAACCTAATGCAACATTCAATAGGTTGCACGTTGAATGTACGATTTCCGTAATTTCTTTCGTGATTTCATACAATTACCGTCTGAAACGAAGGCGTTAGTTCGCGAAAGTATCACGAAGAAGATTGCTACGTCACTAGGGGATTTGAATCGATTGTTTCGACTGAATACGTACTTCTGCTAGACGAGCTCGCTAGAAAACGTGAAGTTCCATAGACGTGATTTCCTTCTAGAACGAAAACGGACGAAATAACAGAAACGTTTACTCTGTTTTCCGATTGTTGTTACTTTAATCTTTATTTATTATAAAATTAAAAAATGATTTAAATTCGATAAATTGATTTTGATCTCAAAAATAATAATAATACATTCTTAAATACGAATCGAGTTTAAAATTTGAAATTTTTATGAAATGCAGATTTTAATGAAAAAATGTTATAATCATTATATAAGTTACTATAAAACTGAATTTTATTAACCGGACCTCCAATCCAAATCCCTCATGAAGAACTTATAAACCGTGTAAAAATAATAATAAAAGAAGAACGGAATCGAATCTGGAATACATCAAAAAAACCTACACCAACAGCATAACCCAGGACTTCTACATACCATTACACGAAAAATCCATGAACAGGAAAGATAAGTCCATACTGTCACAGTTAACACATTGACGGCCGCTGTCACGTTTGTGTGACTTTGTACAGCTATTTTCTCGAAATGGTTTCTTGTCGTCATTTCGATGTTTGTATACTAATACATACCGATGCTATTTTTAAAGAAACATTAAAAATAGTGTAACAGTGATCTTAACTCTTTTCTTATTAATAATTATGCTAGGAACGATTGTGTAAATATTGCCGCCGCTAATCTAAAGGCGATGCGAAAAATGTGCGGCCGTCAAAGTGTTAAGATTCAGCTGTAACAAAATCACCCACTACATTCTCAAAAAACAGATAAACTAGCGGAAACCAGCTGCTAACAACCCACCATGTACTATACGAATACACAAAATTTAATCAATACAGACCGAAAAATGACATTAACCCAAATATGGCACTAACATTCAAGGAACACCTAAGAAACACAATTCAATTTCTCAAAGAATCCAACTTATACCACAAAATCTAACACTATGGCACCATCTATTCGCTAATGATCAAGAAGTCGATGCAGCGAAAAACTCCAAAGAAAAAAAGAAAAAAAGAAAAACATTGAATTTGATCAAGAAATACATTAATAAAAACTGAAAGATTTCGAAGACCTAATATAATATAAGTAATATACCTAGCAAAAAATTCTATTCTACGATCATTTTGTTCCTCAATATTGAACGAGTAATTTTTAATAACGAAACGATTAAATGCTGCAACTTAAAAGCATACATTAAAAAAGAATTCATTCCATTATAATTACTGAAAAAATTCTTGCCTCTGAACGTGTTCATAAATGTTTCTGATTCATTGCTATGCTCGAGATTTGATAAGCTCAGTTTTTATTAATGCAACATTTAGAACCGCTTAAAGTGAATTCCAGAGAAAAATTTCTAGAACTTTAAGCTACATTTCCTTCGTGAAACTTCATCACTTTATATAGCGGTATCTGAATTACAGATCAAGAAGACATTTATAAGCAGTCGACAGTTTTTCGATCTGTACGTAATATAAAAATATCTGTAATATATCTATGGTACGGCTCATAATTATTCGAACGACATAGATTTTTATACCTTACTTCAATTTTGTTATAAAAGGCAAGCTATGCTATTATTAACATATCCTACGCTTTTTATTAGAATAATAAACACTGTCTTTCTGTATCTTAAATCTAAATTATCGAAGTAATATTCATTGACGTTTAAAGTAGTTCCAATAACTATATCGTTTGAAAATTGATTTTGTACTTATTTTGTACTAATTGATTTTGTACTAATTGAATTGTACTTAACTGTTCCTACGTGACAAATTTTTCCATGCATTGTCATTTCAATAACTTAAAGGTTAGTTAAATAAATTACCTATAACTTGTACAGTATCGAATACAATAAAGATAGGTAGCATATAACGAAAACTATCGAGTAAAAATAGTTAAATGCATATGCTCTTATAATTTTCTGCAAAATTTTGTTCTATATAGATCTACTAGAAATGTTTTTTTTTAGATTAAATATTTATTATAATAAATATTCGCAATAATGTTCGTATTTAAATTATTTCATATTTTATTTCTTAATTATATATTAGGTCATCCCATGAATAATGTCGTTCCTTGACGCGAATTTTCACTGTAAGATATTAATATTTGCATTCATTTTTAGTCATGACTGCATTGATCATTGTTTTCTATAATTTTTTTTTATCTATCAAGTAGTTTCTGAATTTCTTCTTCAAAAAATTTGGGATGCTTTTACCTAAAAATCTTCTTCAGCGCTTATATTAAATGCCCATTATTGTAGAATTTTTGTTGTCAATTTAAAAATGTTATAATAATTGGAATAAGTAGTAACTGGTTGTGGCGAACATGATATGAGTTTCCAATTTTTATTTTAAGTTTTTTAAATGCTATATCACACACAGCAAAGACGATCTTAGAACAAATTAAAAACATCCACCATTTTTTTTTTAAATAAACCATCAAATTACTTAACAGATGGGAAAAGATCATGAAACATAATAGTTGATATATCGATGATATTATGATAAATAAAAATTACTGTCGAAGAACGACATTGTTTATGGGATAACCTGATAGTTCCTCAATCAGATAATAACCAATTTCTAAATTCAATACCTTTTATGAAATGAATTTCAACAACGATTAATCTGCATATGAGTATAAACTAACATATGTGTCAAAATTACATACAGTACAGACACTAAAATAAATATTATTCCTAATATTATATGAATTCTTCTCTAATTCGCTATAATCCAGACGATCAGAGTCGACATACGAATTGTGGTATCTAGTGATGGAAATTGGCACACTTTATCCCCTTCCATCAATAGAACAAAACGTAAACGCATTGATTAATAGAAGGAGTGACGTTTCCTCGATTAAACAAAAGATTATCAACCCACAACGAATTTATATCGGATACTGGTTACCGAGATGGGAGTACTTATGTACCACTGACAGATGATGACTAAGTACTTTTATACTAACATTGATCGTTTTTACTATAACACTATTAAATAAATAATATTTTCCAAAATTTTTAAATAATGTTAAACTGTGACAAAATTTGCTCTCGTTATTCACCTATCTGTGTTTAAATTTTAACCAATTTCTTTAATTTAAACTTTTATACAACAAAGTAGAACAAAAATTATCGATTTAATAATTTAATACGAAAAGCGTCGTATTTTCGTACGATCTCTGAAATATAAGTTCTTAAATAAGAACACGATTCTCGCATCTGCCGGGGTTTTCCAAGGAATTATTAATCGAAGTTCAATCTATACGTACTGTCGTTCTTTTTTCTGAATGTACTATATAATTTATATAATCAAGGAAGAACAAAAACTGAACGATCGATAAATAATGGACTCACCCTCTCTCGGTGTACTGAATGCCTGCAGTTCTCGCATTAAGGCCGGGTAGTCAAGGTCCATGCAAGCTGACTTTTATGCTCAAAAATCTGTAATCACGCACAGGAATAATTTCATTAGCATTACACCGCGGTAAATTTTTCGTGACAAATATTCACCTTCTTCGTTCACATTAAAGTCAAGATTAATGATAACAAAAAATATTCATCGTGTAAAAACTACATCGTGTATTCTGAAATTAATTATAGAATTTCATATTAAGGTACACACATGTGTATAATAAGTATACTAAATTGTTCATTTGGCTGATTAACTTGCACCGTGTAACTTGAAACAATAAATCGAAACTTGTATTTTAATGAAGAATAATATGAAGATGCGAGGGTCAGCTGACAAATAATGCATAAGCTTGATTGTCGCAAAAATAAAAGGAGGTATTAAAAAAAGAGTCGAACTAAAGTATATTTCATTGGCTAAAAGAAATAATGTATTTACTTCTCAACATATTCGCCATTTAACCTTTTAGCTACTGTACGCCACTATAGTGGCTTTCGCGGATGTCATCTCTCTGAACGGTACGTCACTATAGTGGTTCACTTATTTCTCAGTCGTTGAGAGTTGTATACACCATTGTTATGCAAGGGGAATACGCGTTCACATGATATAGTTTTTCAGATTCTTTATATCAAAATTTATGAAAAAACTATAATTTATTCATTTATATGTTTGTTGTAACATAATTACGTAGTATAAAACGCCTCTGCATATACAGTAAAGGCTCGCTAAATGTTCGAAAGGATCTACACGCTAAGTGTTCACGGGTTATCCCCACCACTGGGAGGTTCCCCTTTGAAGCAAGCATGGAAGAAACATGACACCGCAAGACTTTCCATTCAAAATTTCTATCGTATTCGTTTCGGTGAGATAGCACTAATGCAGTAATGAACATTTTTTATTTTTTATTCCTTTTTTATGACACTTTCATTAAGATATCGATGAGTTTTTCCTGATTAAAATGAGACCAAACACGAAATTGTTACGATATTTTTAATTAACCTGAATAATCTTGAAATAATTTACTTTCTGTGAGTGCATAGAAAGAAACAGCGAGGAAAGAGGAACATTTACAAGCCCAATCATCATAACCAATTGTCATAACAATATCGTGTTTGGTCTCATTTTAATCAGGAAGATTTCTAAATTTCTAAATTTTAAATAAAGAAGTTTGTTCGAAGCATTAGTATTGCCTCACCAATATGTAAGCATTTAATCTTTACGACCACCTCGACTCCTAGTCCCTCTTTTTTCTTCATCAAACTGTCTTTTTCTACGTTCGTCGACGTTGGCAAGATACAAACGGTTTGCAGAAGCGAGTCTCCTGCCTGCTAGATGTTCCTTAGCGGTCCCAAATTCTGAACAGTTATCGATTCTTTATTGTAGTCTGCGTCAGGTCATGCCGTACATTGGTATTATATTTCCGCAAAAAATCTCGCCGTAGCTAAAAGGCTATTCTATTTGTATCATTAGTATAAATATACGCCCAATTTTTCTGGTCACTATCACCGGAGCCGTATGCATACGCTCCACTTTGTTGGTCACTGTCGTTCCTTCACATTATTCGTTAGCTAAAAAATAGAAATGGAAGGAGTTGGTGATGAATTACAGGCAGCCCCCGACTTTCGCACATTTTACTTTCGCACAATTCGCTATTTCGCACATTTTTAAAGATTCAACTGTTTAATCCTCTGCGATCTCATGTCCCCTCTCAAGGACTAGCCATCAAATTACAATGTTGTTCGGATCAAGAGAACAAAACAGTTCCAGTCTTGCATTAGGGCGTGCGTCAACGTGTTGTGTGTTTTGTTAATTTATTTGTTTAAGTTTAAATATTTCGCCCTTATATATTGATAAACATGAGTTAGAAACGGAAAAAATGCAGTGTTGATTAGAACAAAAAGAAATTAAGGACTCACTTTCGAACATTCAACATTCGCA
>SMSQ01019269.1:0-25740 GCA_019453375.1 Ctenoplectra terminalis | reverse complement strand
CTCCAAAATAATTTCTCTATATACTTAACCAACAATAAACCAACAAACGTATCTTCCTCAAATTTTTCGAGGTCTCTCGAAAACAACAAAATTATTAAACCTCTCAGACAAACAATAAAACCACAGCAACCTAACATTTTATCTCGATAAACAATTCAAAACAAAAAGCGATACTTTATAAAACCCTCTAACAATTTAACAATCCGCAGCCATAACAATTTTATTAACCATTCCGAAAAATTCTAATACCAAAATAAAATCTAATAACAACTTTCTCGCGACGAAATCCGACAAAGATGAAGTTCACCAATTTCGAAACTGTTTACAAAAAGCTTCGACGGACGAACAGATTTACGCTAACCGAGCAAATACATAATTTTTCGCGCGAAAAACAAGAATCCAGTCGCTGGCCGTGCAATTTATTAATAAAGAGACGGCCGAGACAATTTAATTAGCATGAAACCGGCTCGTGACGCTCGGTAGACTTTCGAGAGCGGTTAGTTTTATAATAATTAGAAACACAGGAACGGCGAGAGGGAAAGGAGGGGCGGCTATAGTTATTATGAATTAGCTCGATATCTCGCGTCGATGCTTTCTCGTCGCTTCCTGTTTCAACCAGACTCTAACACCGTAAACTCATCTCGCGGTTATTACAAAAGGGAGATTGAGAGAAGAGCAAGGTAGAGGCGAAACTTTCGTGAAACTCCTTAACGAGACGTAACAAGGTCCATTCTTTACGGTGTACCACGGGGGCTCCCTGGAAAATGGCGGAACGGTACACGTATAATTCGAATTGGAGCGAGCGAGAGGGTGGAACAGAGTAGAATCGGCTAAGTTCGACGATAAATAAGCGAAAAATATTACGTGCGAGCGACCCTGCTGTTTCGTCTCCTTTTGTGCGTTGTATCGGAACGATGCACCATATTTTCCTGTAGAATTTCTTTTCACAAATCTTTCCAAGCACTTCCCGAGGTTTTCCGCCGCTTTTTTTTTTGCTCCTATAATTCATCGCTGTTTTCTTAATTACGCGTTGTTCTCGGTGGTGTGAATTACCGTATCGCGTTGAAAATAATTTGGTACTTTTAAAGCAGCGAATTAACGCTTTCGCTGTCCAATAAAATTGCAAAACGCGACGAGAGAGTGAACTGTTTTCTTTATTATACTAAGTGGTTCTGCTTGTAACAAAAATAGTGAAACGTGTAATTTTTGGTGTGTTTCCGGTTCTCTTTTTAGACGATTTTGATTTGACACGTTCTAGAAAAAAATTCTATGAAATTTTTTTTTCTATGAAATTTTTTTTTCTATGAAATTTTTCTAAAATAAGGAACGTAAGTGAAGGCAAAAAAATAATATCTAAGATTCTAACATGAATTATCATACGGTCTATTTTATTATTTTTCCTTATTTTTTATGTCTGGAGTCAATCTTTTATTTTTATATACATGTATCTTTTTTTACACGTGATCTTAGGGAACGTATCTACCGTTTAACAACAGATTTATATTAGGTTGTCCTGAAAGTTTCTTTCGTTTTATTAATAAGTAATAGGTACATAATATTTTATGTTTTGCAATGTATTATTATTTCATACAGGATTCATTTTGCACTATTTTTTTCCTCCATCTCTCATTTAACAAATAAGGCTGAACGTTTATTTAAACATGGCTAGACGAAACCATTGCGTGAAGATAACGGAAGGAACTTTCGGGACAACCTAATATGTAATTTCTTTTTATTTGCCAAGACAGTTATTATGTAATAAATTATAAAACGCGGAATGTACGTATGTTAAACATTACAACCTTTACAATTGATATTTATTGTCGAGCTCAAGAATCATGCAATAGAAATAGATGTAAAAACATTTGCGCTAAATGTAATAGAAATGTTTGCGGAAAATGTATTTCAAAAACAGAGTTTATATGTAAAAAAATGTTTTCAACGAATATTTTAATAATAAATCTTTCATTTAACTTCCAACTATTTTCTGTGCAAAAAACTTCAATTTTCTTGTATGAGTCAAATTGGCTCGCTTTAGTAAAAACAGGTATATAATGAACATCCGTAAATCTAGCGTTAAAACAATTCACCATTTATCGAGTTAGCTTCGAGTTTTATATTCGTATACGATAGGTGCTATTTAATATCATTTTTAATGATATAACGTCGCGAAATTGGACATTTGCAACAATCTAACAGCTCTTTGCACCGACTCTGCGACGCGCGAATTGAACAACGAAAGGGTTGATTTTTTGATCTGAAAATTTGCAGCGAGGAAACAAATACAACTTGTTTCTCTTTTTCAAAACGAGTTTCTCGAGATTGGTTATTACTTTTGCATATCTGATGCATTTTACTCACCCTTCAGCTTTTGTATTTTTATCACAACCAGAGCCATAACTTTCATCCATATCGCTTTTACGCCCAGTGTTATGTTCCCCTCATAAAGACTAGAAAGTTTCTTCATTTAAAGCTAATCAAATTCATGAAGTGCCTCAAATGAACCCAGAAGCATCCCTAAGAGTATCTTTCACAGTATTGTTGCCTCTTTTTGTTTCTGTAGATTCAATCTTATTAACGGAGAAGATTGCTCTATGGAAAGTATAATTTCATCATGTAATTCACGAAACTTATGATACATAAACTTTAATAAATATAATATCATCTCTGTTATACCAATATCAAGGAGAACCTATTATTTCTAATCTGAAAAACTTTGAAACTCATCGATTATTAAATTGCCGATTTTTATGCACTTTGAAAAATCTGAGTGCGCAAGAACGTACACATAATACGCGAAAATATGTAAATAAACTAAAAATATAGTGTTTATTATAGTGTTTAGTGAATAATTAATTATATTCATAGAAATATGAATTTGCATAAAAGTCTGCAGTCTAATGATCACGAGTCGGCAAAAAATCTACTTATAACTTAAAAGTTATGGGACCGTGTGACTTAAAAGTTACAAGTTGATGTATCTATATTTTAAAAAATTAATTTTGATCAGTTATCACTGAACTATTAAATTTGATTACTGTATTACTGTATACCACGATCCATCTACAGTAATTATTAGTTAAAACATTTTCAAATCAAAGTAAAAAACTGTAATCAATCGTAATATTTTCTCCAATAAGCAGACAAAATTCGGGCTATAGAGGATTAAGGAGAGATTATTTTCAAATTTACTATTTATTACAGATCCATGTGTATTTACAATTTTTTAAAATTATTTACAACCATTATTTTTTCTTTTTTTTTTTTAACACAAATTGCTCTCGAGCCTTCCATCTCGAACACGATATAATGCAAACAAAAAAGAAACCAGAAGATATCCTATTAATTAAAAGAAAATTTAATTATTTCCAAGTATTGTGACTTTTTTTCACTTTAAATTAGCTCAGCTTTTAGCTCGACAAAGCTCGCTATAAATTATCAATTACAGGATAAAATTATACATCAGAAAGAAAGTATCTTCATTTTTTACAAGCAATATAATTTTTGTCCCATAAATTTCTATCGAGCCATCGATTTCAAGTATCATAAAATGAAAAAAATTTTAATTTCGTCCTAACAATCGCTCTGGAGTAAAAAAAAGAATTACAAAACGTTACACAACGTCGATGCCAGCGGTCGTTAGAAGCGGGACCGGAAGTTGGACGCGGTGCCCGCGTGATATTAACGCGGCATTAAAAGTTGTTGCGCGTCGTCGTCGCCTGGATTAAATTTAATTACGCACCGGTCGGGCATACGTCATTCTAAAATTCTTCAAATAACTTCATAAGTTCTTCATTAATGTTTCTGTCGTCCGGCAACTTCGCCGCCCGGAAACACGGCTAAACGTTATGAATTTAATTATTTCGAATTCCCGGTTGCGCTGCGGCCATGACGTGCGAGCACGCCTCAAGTGATATTGAAATGAATATTGCGACTGTGGCTTTCGATTTAGCGTGACCGTTTTGTGTTTGCCTTGTAAATTTGAAAACTCAGAGATGTTATTGTAAAAATGAAAAACAAAAACAAAACAAAAAAAAAAATTGCGTGAACGGTAAAAACGTAAGCTGGTCATTGAAAGACTTTGGGGTGAGATATATTTTATTTCACTCGTTATATACTTATTTTATTTATTTTACTTATTTTATTTATTTTTTCTTATTTTACTTATTTTATTTATTTTACTTACTTTAATTATTTTACTTACTTTACTTATTTTATTTATTTTACTTATTTTACTTACTTTATTTATTTTACTTATTTTATTTATTTTACTTATTTTATTTATTTTACTTATTTTACTTACTTTACATATTTTTTTTCTTATTTTATTTATTTTACCTATTTTACTTCACTCCATTATTCTTTTTTTATTTATAATAAATATAATTGCTGGAGGGAATATTGTGGATTTGTAGGTTTGTAGAAATTTATTTATTATTACTTCATTACTTAAGACTGTATTTTTTCAAATGTTACATAAATAATAAAAAATATGTTATTCTATACTTAATATCGTTCCTTGACAATCATTTTCAATGCAAAATATTATCGCTTACATTTATTTTTAAATATCACACTGCGAATTTTTACGTAACTTCGTAATTTTTATGAATAGAATAATATAATTAAACAAGAATATAATTAAAGGCAAACTAAACAGGCAATTATTATGGATTAAATATTGTGATCAGTACTATGTTTTACGTTTATTTATATATTTTTTGTTATAACATGCATTCTGTGTATTTTTGTGACATCAATGGGTTTGTCAATGTCCATAAATCGATATTTGTAATACTTTATACGTCCCAGTTTCTATATTATAGCTGAAAATACATACAGTACTATAACTTCGCATTTAATCCAGCTACGACCTTCGGATCATTTTTAACACAACCGAGTTTTCCTTTCGTTAAAAGATTTCCTAATTTTAAAACAATATTTTATGTTGACACATATTTATTAAAATTAGGAATTCCTTAAAAGATTTCCTAATTTTTAGAACAATATTTTATGTTGACACATATTTATTAAAATCAGGAATTCCTTAAAAGATTTCCTAATTTTTAGAACAATATTTTATGCTGACACATTTTTATTAAAATTAGGAATTCCTTAAAAGATTTCCTAATTTTTAGAACAATATTTTATGCTGACACATTTTTATTAAAATTAGGAATTTTTTTTTTTAGCGAAACGAGAGCACGCTCGAGTCAAAACGAATTTGAGGACCATAGCAAGGTTAACTGTGGCAGATTACATTAATAAAGATCGGTATGATGCACTGGTTCCAGTTTTAACTGGTCCGTGTAACGAATAGTGCGTTACACGCTGCACTCTTTAAGTGTCTCCATAAATAAATCAAAATTCAGTGCTACGGATATAACGTACCATTTACTCTTGGTGAAAACCATTATTTGTTGAACAATGCCGTCCAAATATTAATCTCTTCAATATCGAACAATGTTGCCGAATGTAAAACATTTAAAAATAATAATACACGCGTTGTTTCATTGTTCGAGCTGAACGATAAATCAATTTTTCTGTCTATGAAACAATATATAAATATACAGGTTACCTCTTAACAACTCGCAATTTATTTATTAAATCGGCGCAGATCAAGTTGCCGATTTAAAGGTGAAAGTTTGAATTGAAAATATTTTATTCAATTTATACAATTTATATTTGCCTGTACACAGTACTGTGCAAAAGTCTTACATCATGTGCGTTATTGATCTTATAATTGTTTTAAATTAAATATATTTTACTATTTTTATATATATTAATATTAAAATATTATATTATATATATATTATATTTTATTATTTTTAAATGGTGTTACATTCAAATTTTTCCGCATTGCCTTTCTTCTGTTGGTCATTGATAATTTTATCCGGTGAAAATATGTTGTGAAAATTCTGTAATAAACAGAGCCTTGATTAACCCATTGACTGCCAGGAATATTTAGAGCGTCTTGCCCTGTGTGCCATGGTTTTATTTTAACCCTTTGACTACGGCAGATTTTGAGACGCGCCGGTCGTACCAGACGAGTAAGAATTAATTTACAATGTCTACAAGAATTCATTTAGAAGATCTATCGGAATAATGATAGATAAAGTATTCAAAGCGCTTATATGCGCCCTCCGTGTCGGAAAACCAAACTGTGTTGAGCGCTTATATGCGCTCTCCACGTCACAGAGGCAAAATTTCTAAGCGCGTATGTGCGCCCGCAGTAGCCAAGGGGTTAAAGAATACATGAAATTTTACAAAATATAATAATATTAACCCTTTTAGTGCCGGCCGAAAAACGAGTGTCTATGCGAAGACAACCGGCCGAATTTGACAAATATACAAGGATTTGGAAAAACGGTCATAAAAAGCAAACTACAAATGATATTTACATGATTAAAAAAGCAACGTATTCAGGACGAAATAGAGAATAAAGCAGTGACACTAATTTTTCAATATCAATTGGAAATCATATGAGTAACATAATTATAAATTATTATAAAAAATATAAAAATTGAGTTCCCTCTTTCAAAACGTTTTTATATATAGGAAAAGGCATCGTTTCATCGTAACTTTATATAAACCACTTAGTACGCAATATACAATTTGCATTTCCAATTTATTTCGTAAAAAATTTTATGATATTTCACACAGAAAAATAAAAGATAACTCGATGGTACAGTGCGGCCGACAACGCCGCCCGGCGTAGAACGTGTAAAAAGTCACACCCAAACCGGTTTCTAAATTCTTTTGCAACGAAATTAGATCGTTTACAATCGAATTGGATCATTTATAGATCATTTATAAATTTATTTTGAGATGAAGCTTTCTCGCAATGCCAAGAATAAGACGCTATTACACGCGCAACGATATATCGTCGTTGGCACTTTTGGCAATTGTGGCGAATCACGATATGTACCCATAATTATTAAAGTGGTCTATATAAAGTCATATATAAAGTCATATATAAAGTCATATATTTTTTGTTTCGAGATATTTAATGAATTGCATTTGAACGAATTAAAAAATATTTTTATATAATGCGACATTTTAATTTATAATTTTCTTAGTCTTGATTAATGGAAATTTATTATGAGTATGAAATTTTGTACGAATTTCATACGAAAATGTTGTGTTTAAAGCTTGAATTAAATTATTTTTTTTTTGTAGCGAACCACGATATTATATCGTCGTCCGGCACTAAAAGGGTTAAGTTACTGATATAATATTGTAGCACCATTTACAGTAATTTTTATTGAAAAAAAACCACTACTAATTCTTAACTCAAATGGCCATTTGAAATTAATCTAAAATTGCAGCGCACGCTACGAGATATCTCGCGTTGACAGTCAACGGGTTAAAAACTGCAAAGGAAACACACGAAGGAACTCGAAAAGGAAAAAAATCAGCTTCTCGAATCGTCCATAACAAAATGGTAAGAAATGCAAAGTGTATACACTTCAGACACCCTGTACACGATTCAAGCGTACGCTCTTCTAAAATTAATCAAAAAATTATCGTAAAATCTTATGTTCACAAAAATGGCCTCTTATCTCTGCAACCATCGTCATTTTACATGTTAGCTTTGATGCTCTCCTCGAGTAAGTAGAGGCCGTCACGCTCGATGTGGCCACAATCCTTTAGCACTGTACGAACACTCGCTTTGGAGAAACTTCTTCCTCGAATAACGATGCCTGTTATCACCTGCCAATTTACCGGGCTCAAGTGGCAACTGATCCACCTCTTCTTCCTCTTTTTTTTTCTATTTTTTTCTTTTTTTTTCTTTTTTTTTTTTTTTCATTTGAACGAGTGCCACGGTTAAACTGTCGCAATAAAATGGCTCGTAAACCGGTGTGCATATCCGTCGCAGGCCCGTCAGCCTCTCGAGAGGCCGAAACGCTCGAACACGCGCGTAGTGTATCGTACCAGCGAATTGTCGAATCGCGAGAGAGGCAGGTATCGTTTCGTTAATTGGCAGAAAGCGGGTAGGTTCGTTTCGTTTCTGGTGTTCCGCGTGGCCGGATCTGATCGATGTTGTGCTTGCTGTGGAGTTTAATTCTTTTTGATGTTTCCAGATTATATTGAATGGAAACGTGGCTAATTGTGGAACAGAATTGGCGATAAAGTTTAATCGGTTGATAGGTGAAATTGTATTAGGTACCTGAAAAAAGTTGGTTCGGATTCGTGATATAAAAAATCAAACTTTCGTGAAATGTAATTTTATTTAACACTACAACTACCGGTGATTAAAGTGGACTTATTTATACCAAAGAAATCAAAATGGAAGGTAGTTGAAAAAATATCCATAATAAGGGTAACAATTCTTTGCAGATATTTTTTACAAAATATTACGGAAAATCCTCGAAACTACGTTATTGTAAATTTATAAAATTTGTATAAGAAATTATGAGGTGGTTCTAGTGTTAATAAACCAATTATTATTCATTTCTGCGGCTCTTCTTCGATGTTTTTCATATCACTGTATGAAAATTATCAGTGTAATATAATAATATATATGTTATCACTGTAAAAATCTTGAATTTTGATCGCGAAAAAATTAATTAACTACTACTTTGATCTTGCTATCGTTCTGAATTTTTACGAGCTTGAAATGGACTCGAACCATTTCGGTATATTCTCTTTTTAACAAGAGAACGATCCCGATAAATATTGAAATTAAATTTTATAGGAATTTATCAACGCGGATGTAAAATAATTAAGGCAAATTGAGTAAGCTTTCGAAAACATTTTATAAAACACGACCCAGTTGAGATAAAATATTGAGTGTAACTAAGAGCGCAAAGGGTTAACGAGTCAACCTATATCGTGTCAATGTTCTGTTACTCGGTGTAACATAAAATTGTACGATGCTTCTTCTTGCTGTATCATCGTTGCCATTAAGTACAACATGCTTCGCGAGGACGAGGGTAATTACGACACGGGTGAAAGAAAATTATTTTCCCCTGTCACGACTCTATCGACCGCGTCGATTCTCGTATAGGGGACAGGCTAATAGAACTATTTGTAATTTTATTTCCAATTTCGCGACCTCGTCGGCTGCCGGCTAATGTTGCTCCCAGAAAAAATGGCCACGTGTGCCGAGTGCACGCAACTGGCGGACCAGTAAAATTACGTATCCACGCTTTTATGTACGACCTGCATTAATTATGCAATATTTAATCTCATTAAGATCGTCAGTTAACCTTGTTCGAGTGCTCGATCAGGATCCCTTTCATTTCACAAAACTTCGCTTCGTGTAAAATTAAAAAATGCATCCAAGTTCTTTTTTTTTTTTATGTATTTTGTGAGTGTTGGAAAATTGAAAATTGTATCGTTAGGTGTAAATAAATGTAAATTGTTTTTTTAGAATGGTATTTTATAGAAGTGGAAGATGAGGTATTTAATTTAATTTAATTTAATTTTTAATAGTCAACATTTATTAATTTTCTTTTTTTATAATGTCTGCTTACAAGAGGAAGGTTTATTAATTTTTTTTATAATGTCCGCTTACAAGAAAAAGATTTATTAATTTTTTTTTATAATGTCCACTTATAATAGGAAGGCTATTAGTTAAATTCAATGATAATATTTATGGAAACAAAAAAAAAAGAAACTGTAGCTATATGTATTAATAAGAAAAATCGTTTTATATAATTAAATTGTATTCAAATGATCAAAGGTAGTTTCGGATAAGACGGCCTTCGGGTTCAAACGATTCAGTCTTTTGCAGACTAAGAAATGTTCCGTTTCTCAGCTATTTTTAATAGTATACCTAATATTACAGATGCACGTGTATTTAGTTCGACAAGTATATATTTTTAGTTTAGACGTTAGTTGAATTTACGAAGTAGGAATCTTTTAAAAGAAAGTGGGGTATCGCTCTTCAATTTACCATATTCGTTTATTAAATTAGTGTATATAAGTGTTCATAAGTGTTTGCAAGTATAATAATGAAATGAATGTATAATGAAATGTGTGATGTTTTGTTTACATAGCACTCGCGTGATAGCCATTACAAGTGGCCTTCTGCTTTTTATAACAAAAGTGTGATGGTCACTACGAGTGGCCTTCCGGCTGATAAGTGTCAAATTTCATTTGATAAATAATTTTAAGGAACTATCTCGCCGTTAACTTGAAGTTTCGCGTTAAAAAAAAATTAGTAAAATAAGAATAAAAGGTTCCATTATAGTCTGTCTTCCGTTCATAACGAAATCCTACATCACATACAATTATTTAACATTTACAGTTATAATTTATCCACACACTTTATTTCACAATTATCCAAAAAATCCTGCAACAAATGTTTCACACATTCTTCCCAATAGATTTTCTTTATCACCAACGTTCCTACTCACGAGCAGAAATGCAATTGATTAAATTTATACCCAGTCTGAGGAAAATAACTTCGCTCCCCTTGTCTTCGAAACCTAGTTTACGCTTCATTTCCATATTCATACATCCACGTTGGAAACCACCGAAATCATATTGTACTCGTACTCTTTCAATACTGAAATCTCGGTTATGACTCAAACACGCACGCACAGGCTCTATTTGTCATTCTCTAGCCAGCAGCTTCCTCCGGTCATAGAAGCTCGTTTTTTTTTTCGCCAAGCTCAATACGAAATAAGCGACACTCGATCATCGAATCGAGTGGCATACGCGACTACGTATCGCGCGCTGACAGATCCCAGTATAAAGTTATAAATAACGTCACGGAACGTAAAATATTTTCAGATGAGTGGACGTCGATGTCTACTCGCTGCCCCGTAAATATTTCGACGTCCATACGATGTACATATGTAGCGTAGTCGTATTCGAGTCGCCCTCCCTTTCATCGACGTCGATCAATGGCCATCCTCGAGTTCCGCGCGAATATTGCTCGGCCATAATCCATCGAGTCTGGATAAACTCGACCCTGCGCTCGTTCTTCTCTATGATACAGCCGGTCGAGCTTAGCCGTCGACCGGAAGCCACCGTGGATTGACGCGGCTTCGCGTAGATCAGCTTTGAGACGACGCTGAGCATTAACGTTATTGCGTCGTCTTTGCGCGGGTCGCTTTACGATCGCAAGCTCGCTACGTGTTTCTTTGGGATCTCTGGTAATAAGGTATTCCCAAGAGTGGAGTATTTTGAATTTTATGGATGGAGGTATTTAGCGAAGGATTCGCCGAATTAAGTGGATCGGTGGATCAGTTGGTTGATGGTTTGGGAGACGTTTCGGTGGAGACTATAGAATCGGAAAGTGGGCGAGCGAAGCGTTGGATATCGGTGGGAGGTGATATTAGTGGGAAGGAATACTGAGAGAACACTTGGGTTTGAGGAATGCTGTGATTTTAAGGATCTTGGGAGCATCGGAATACTGGATTTTTAGGAATCGTTGGGTTCGAGGTGTAATAGGGTTTGGAGAACTGTAGGGTTTGAGGAGCGCGAGGATTCGAGGGATACTGTGGTTCGAGAGATATTGGGATACGAGAAATATTAGTACTTGAGGGATGTTGGGATGCGTGAAATTGTGGGGTTCGAGGAGTACTAGAATTTGAGCGGTATTGAGATTTTTTTATAGAATATTTTGATTTAAGGAATCCTGAGATTCAAGAAATATTAAGATTCGAAGAATATTAGTATCTTGAGGATACTAGGATTCGTGAAATGCTAGGATTCAAGGAGTACTGGAATCTGAGGAACACTGGGATTTTTTTTAAGGAATATTAAGATTTGAGGGAAATTGAGATTCAAGAAATATTAAGTTTCGAAGAATATTAATATTTTGGGGATACTAGGATTCGTGAAATATTAGGACTCAAGGAGTACTAGAATCCGAGGAATATTGGGATTTTTTTAAAGAATTTTTAGATTTCAGAAATATTAGGTGTCGAAGAATATTAGTACTTTGAGGATACTAGGATTCGTGAAATGCTAGGATTCAAGGAGTACTGGAATCTGAGGAACACTGGGATTTTTTTTAAGGAATATTAAGATTTGAGGGAAATTGAGATTCAAGAAATATTAAGTTTCGAAGAATATTAATATTTTGGGGATACTAGGATTCGTGAAATATTAGGACTCAAGGAGTACTAGAATCCGAGGAATATTGGGATTTTTTTAAAGAATTTTTAGATTTCAGAAATATTAGGTGTCGAAGAATATTAATATTTTGAGGATACTGAGATTCCTGAAATGTTAGGATTGAAGCAGTATTAGAATCTGAGGAATACTATAATCCTTTAAAGAATATTTAGATTTAAAAAATATTAGGTTTCGGAGAAAATTACTATTTTGAGGATATTAGAATTCATGAAATGCTAGGATTCAAGGAATACTAGAATTCGAGGAATACTGTGGTTTTTTTTAAAGAGTACTAAGATTTGAGGGAAACAGATTCAAGAAATATTAAGCTTCGAAGAATATTAATATTCGTAAAATACTTGGATTCAAGAAGTTCTAAAGAACAACTCGGATTCCTTTAGTAGTCCTTGAATCCTACCATTTCACAAAGGAATGATGGATACCAGGATCCGAGTAATATTAAGATTCGTAGAATATTTCTATTCCGGAGGTAGGTTCCAAGCCGTACTAAAATTCAGAGAATACCATGATTTTTCTCCGAGTATTATTACCAACATCCAAAAGATACCAAACCTTTGGAAAATATTAGAATCTTGAGGAACTCTAAAACTCAAGATTCAAATGCAATTCGAGGATATTAGGCTGTAAAAAATATTATTCTCCGAGGAACACTAGTCCATGAATACTATAATTTACTCATAAATTTTAGATACAAGTTAGAAGACATTTATAAATCGAAATGGCTCCAATCCTCAACAGACGCCATCGCGTTCTACAAACCGATACACTTTTTGCCAATCGTAAAAGTTGTCGATTAAATATCGAGATACAGAGAGCGCAACACCAGTTACCATCAGTGATTTACGATCCTGTAGCCTCATTCGCGACTATCGTTCCGCGATTATCACAAATAATGGAGGATTTATGTCATCCCTTCATTTGCAATTACCCACCGGGATTTATAATCTCGTCTATCGGTTCCAGCTCGATTTCTCCCACTCCTCCGCGCCCTCTTTCTCCATCGTTTATTTTCATTTTCCCCACGGTTCGCAGTTCGTTCACTTCTATCAGGATACAATTTCGTGGAAGTTAGTCGTCGTTCATTATCTCGGACTATCCTTTATGGTTGTTATTTACGATTATTATTATTGCACGGCGATGGCCACCGCGGTATTGCGTGGCCTGCGCAAATACAGAAACTGTTCCTTCCAAGAATGAGGGTTGGACACCATCGTCGCTGGAAGTTACTACTTCGTAATTTTATTTTCAGGGACTACCCTCTCGAGGTGCTTCTGGAATTAGATGTTCGACCTGGGACCGTGGTATAAGTAACTAAACGGGAAATTCACTTAGCTTGTGAAAGTTTCCATTCTTATTCGATTGATCGGACAAGTTGTACGAAGTGTTTTTAAGAAACATTTCTGTCCTTTGGTCCGTTAACTTTGACGGTGACTGAAAAAATTCTTAAACGGTAACGTTGTTATGCTTGCAACGTGATCATCGAGTTAATTATTATATTATCGAACGAAGACTGCAGGGAGAAGATATGATAAAGTTACGTTTTTGGGGTTTTTTTTTTATAGGAGAGCAATTTTTAAATGCTTCGTTGTTTCGAATTGAAGAATATTTTACTTGTGAATATTTACTGCAGAAGATAGAACAACCCTTCTGTAACTTGTATAAGCACTGATAATCAGGCGCTTCTTGTTTGAGCGTCAGAAATACCGAAACCAAGGAAGGAAATAAAAACTAAACCATACTTCAGACTTGACGTCAGAGGACCGCGTAACAGATAGGGAAAGTTAGCCTAGTAGCTGACATTTAAGTTTTTTCTTAAATATATATAAAAAGTAGTGTTTTTTTTGTACTTATTCTGCATTAATTACAGGTTAACAGAAATAAAGGAACAAAGTAAAGAAACAAAATAGTAAACATTATCGTAATACTTAAATTAAATTAACGTTACACTTTGGTTATTGATTTTAAAGGAATGGTATCTAATATCGGACAAAAATAAGTAACCTAACGTAAAAATAATAAAAATAAATATAATTAAAAATAATTAATAGTAAAAATAATTAAAAATAATTTACAGTGATAGCGAACATAGTCATAAAACTTCTTGAGCTCATTTTTGGCATCTTGAGCATCGAATTCAATCTTCATCATTGGTTTCTAAGCAAACTATACAAGTAGTTTCTTCGTTTATGTTTTGAGGTTTCAGTGTTCTGACTTTCTTTCTCTTCTTTGCTTCGACTTTTTAATCTGTTTCCTTTTAATTCTTTTCAAATCCGTTGTAACATTGCGTCCTCTGATTTATTTGTTAAAAAATTCCGTCACCCTTCTATTATTTGAATATAATTAATTTCTGATATTAAGGAAATTCTACTTATATCCAAATTTTCAAAGGACACCAAATAATGACCATTATCTGCGATAAATAAGAAAGCGCGATAAAAAAGAAAGGAACTAATAAAAAATTATCTTAAAAAATTTCAGTAATTAATTTCCTTTTAAAAGAAACTCAATTAAGTTTGTTAACGATACATTAATTCCTCTCTAAACTTCTGTACTCGTGCTTAAAAAGGTTCGTATGAAACGACACAGAAACCACAAAGATCTCAATATCGTCAATCATAGAACAATTGCACACCTATTCAATTCATTTTTCCAAACGATTTCCAATCACGATTGTAGTTCATTCGCTGGTTTCCGCTCCTGTTTCACGAGGTCTCGTGGCGGAAGAGACATCGACGCGTTGAAAATTTAAGCGCAGTTACCCTGGCCCCGTTCTACGAGCAGTTATCGTAATACATAAAGTGTTCACTATCAGTAGCATCGTGTAGGGGAGCGAGTTTAATCCCAACGCCCCGTTCCAACCCTTTATGTCCGGACCACACCTATAACTTACGTCACAGGTCGCCAACCTTGAAGGTTACGGAAGCTACTTTGAATATCCGAAACTCCACTAAAAGCTAGGAATCTATACCGATCATAAGAAGGATAAAAGGAAACCGAATGGAAACAGTAAGAAAGCTCAAACGGTATTTCCGATTCCTTTGATGTTGCCCGAGGAAATCGAAATTGATATATCAGAGAATTTTGATGGTCAGGTATAAAACCGCTTGGCCGGGATATAATGAGATATTAAAATCGGTCTGTAGTTAAGGTTATCACGGTTTAAGTGTTTCGACAGGGGCGTTAACAGAAATACTAAGAGATAAGGACTTAAATCTTTAGTTGGGACTTTATAGCGTACCATTGACGCTACTTGCTTTATTATTTCACCGATTGCTTTTGATTAATCGTAAAATGGAGTAAGTTGGAGTGTAATGGCGTTCTTAAAAAAGAAATCAGTAGTTCTACGTTTAATTGATACGTAAAGTAGAAATATATATCTGTTAAAGTAAATATATGTTGGAATGGGTCATAGAGGGTGGTATACGAATATTTATTTGAAAAAGAAAAGCAAACAGATCGATTTAGGAAATAGAAAAGAATAGCAAAAAGATCGGTTTAGGAAATACAAAAAAGTAGCACAAAGATCGGTTTAGAAAATTAAAAAAAATAACAAAAAGATCGATTTAAAAAATTAAAAAAAAAAAATACCAAAGAGATTGATTTAGATACTAAAAAAATAGTAAAATGACCGATTTGGAAAATAAAATAAAATATGCAACGATCTAAACTCTTCAATTTAATTGATTCTTTGCATTTTTCTTCTCGAATCCTTCCCCTAAACCGTCTTTTGTTCCTCCCGGTCGGGACGGTCGCTTTTCTTCTCACTCACACTCTTCCTTCCATTCCATCATTCGTATAAAATAATATTAATATTAATATTTGTAACATTCAGGATACTACTAAAAATAGTCTACAATTTAGGCCTAATTTACACTAGCGTTCGTAAGTACTATAAAAGTACATAATATTAATAATATTATTATACTATTAATATTACAATTATATTATTGTATTTGTATATTATAATATTATTAATATTATAATAATAATAATATTCCTTCCTTCCATTCCATCATTCGTATAAATTTATAATATTAATACTAATAATATTATTTATTAATATTATAATATATAAATATAATAATATAATATTATATTATATTATAAAAAGGTATATTTATATACCTTTTATAATTAGAGGATTTAGAAATGATTTACTTCCATTAATCATACCTGGAAATCCTTTGAAATCCTTTGAATTCAACCAGGATCGTTTAAATGTAGCCTCTTCCTCTTGGATCGATATTTTCTACCTGGTGAAGGAAGATGGCCTGAGTGGACTGTGCCATTTTCAGAAATCATGAGAACACGCGGTGGAGTCTACAACCCCCGTGACAGGCTGCGTTAAGAACGGCACCGGCGAGCTCCGTGGGGTGTTTTTTTTCCCCGGAAAAGGAAGCACGCAGGGTAATGGAACGGCGAGGCGGAATGCAGTACGCTTTCGAAACAGGAACGGTGCTACGGGGCCGTATAAATGGGGATCGGTCCGTTTCTAGGGAGTACGAAATGGAGGGAACATGGAGTAGACCGGAAGTGAATGTTATTCTCGAGTGGGATATTGAAAGTAGTTGGACCGGAAATACGTGTTACTCTCATACAGAGTACTATAATACACGATTTTTATGAATCGCAGCGATGATGTATAGAAAATTAATTTTTACTTTTTTCATAGAATTATTTAGGATATTCTTCATCAGATTATTCATATTTATAATGCATATTACGAGTAGTTGCACTGGAACTACATATTACTTTCATATAGCGTATTATACTATACGATTTTTATGAACAGCAGCGATGGTGTGTAGAAAATTAATTTTTAACATTTTTATAGAATTATTTAATTCAAGACATGTCTTGATCCATAGAATTTTTGTTTTGTGTTAAATGATTAGTCTGCATGTGCGTGTTATTCTCAGGTGGCGTATTACGAGTAGTTGGACTGGAATTAAATGTTACTCTTATATAGCGTATTATACTACACGATTTTTATAAATAGCAACGATGATGTATAGAAGACTAATTTTTAACTGTTTTGTAGAATTATTTGGAACATACCTTGATCGATAGAATTTTTGTTTTATATTAAACGATTGGTCTGGATGTGCATGTTATTCATATTAATAATGCACATTACGAGTAATTGAACTGGAATTACATGTTACTTTCATACACTATATTATATTACACGATTTTACAAAAAATTAATTTGAAACTTTTGTATAGAATTATTTAGAAGAACATGTCTTAATTCATAAAGTTTTTGTTTCAAGCAGTTAGATCAAAGATACACATTTTTTTCGTGTGATATCTGCAACGCAAGATTTCCATGAATTGTAATAATAATCTGTAAACTAAAAAGGATTTTTATTGTGTTATACCATTCTTCTCAGGAATATATTATAATTAATCAAATCTTTGCTTCCTATTAAGCAGTTGGACTGCAAATATAGCTTTTATAAATTCTAACTTAAATTGTAATACATAGAATAATTTTGAACAGTATGTTACATCGATAGAATTTTTGTTTCTATATTAACAAAGTTGAAAAATGTTCGTTGGGTTGAACGGTTTTTAAACCTGGTTTAACTTAAGTTTAATAGAACATATTGTAGGACGAACTTAAGGGCGGAAAAAGGATTTCTTTCGAGAAAACTCGAATCCCACGGTATGAAGGAGTTTTAAGCCGAATCGAGCAAGGTGATAGGTTTGCAGGAGTTTCTGTTAAAGTGGATCTCATTTTCCTCAATAGTACTTCGATCTCTTAGATTGTTCGGGATATATCCTTATAACCTGCTTATGAGCTCGACGTCACTAGCTCTTTTATGGTTATCTCGATGTGAGAAATCGATTGGTTCCAATAAGCACAGACTTTCAAAAACTGGTCTTACACGAGTCGGTCTTAAATTTGTTGTTAATTCGGAATACTTCATTATTTCGTCTCTATAATTCTGCAATTCCATCCATTTTATTCGTCGGTAGTATTACTAAATTATTTTTTAATTATCACTATCGAATTAAACTTATTACGTTAATTATTGCGAATTTGGACTTCTGATATATAAAATAATTTCGAGTGAGATGGCTCCGGTTCCGGCTCCGGTTTCGATATGTTATAAATCCACATATATTTTCTTTAGTAAATACATTTTTTTAATTTTGATATCACTTAAATATACAAAATACAAATTTCTTTTAAATAAAGTACGCCACAGCTTCCCAACTTACCCTATTTTTGTATAAATTAATCTCAACTTAAATTCGCCTATCTAAAACCTTGATCCTACTTTCCTCTTCGGGTTCTTGTGACCCGAACTAAAGTTTACCCTCAAAATAAATCCAATTTAATAACTTCCTTGATACTAAATATTTTCCAAGTCCAAGATATTTTAAGCTCAAAAAAAAATTTCTTTCCAAGCGTCACGAATAGATAGCGTAACCGAGTAACGTCATAATGCATGAAGAGATCCTCGCAAACGTATCCCTGGTCCAACACCTTTGAAGAGAATATTACTGCGCGAAGAAACGTCCCTGCGTCCCTTTCTCCAAGTCCCAATTCAATCTTTGAAGAAGAAAGGATCTACCAGTACCCAATACTGAAAAAAAAACCATTCGATATCATTTCCATGTAAATATTCAACTTCACATCGGACTGTTTTCAACGTTTCGTACACCTTTTCGGTACGCGATCTGTACACTTTTGCACACCGCGCTGTACAACCTTCGAGTCTCTCTTCATTTCTTGCCAACGAATTTTAAAAGAACAGACACCACGCTCGGCTGGCATCACCATGTACAACCATCCTCGAGACCAAAGTGAGAGACTTGCTGTCTGAAGCTCTGATGAAATCAAACGTGGAACAGCCAAGAAATATGATTTTTCGTGGAAGAAATTCCCAACCAAAGGATTCCTCTGGAAAAGGATTTTTCTCTGCGACGAACGCGCGCGAATGCGTTCCCACGATATTGCCGCGACGAGGTTGGCTTTAGGGATGATTGCGACGCACCCGCGGGGGTGTTTTGCCTGTGGAAGAAAGCGACGGAGGATCATGTGATGATTTCGATACCGACGTAAAAGCGGTATCACCGCGTAACGCGCTCGGACGGCGACAACAAGGATACGCGGGCTTGGATAAAGGGAGCGGAGGTTCGGAGGGAAAAGGGACGCTGTGACTCGAGCCTGATAAGTGGAGAACGATGATGGGAAATTCTGGAGAACAACGCCTCAGGGAATCGTTTTCCAGGGCTGGCTGGCTACGAAAACCTTCCTTCCGAAGCTCGGCGCTTCTATTCCGCACCTCCAAATCCAAAACCTTTATTTAACATGCGACCCGAGTGTGGCTGGATTTCATTAAGCGCAAAATCATCCCTGAGACGGTTTCTGTTTGAAAAATTCTTGGAGTTTTGAAGGTTGAAAAATTGTACGAGAGAATGTTTTTTGTTTTTTGTTTTTTTGGTGACTTGTACTTTTTTTGTTAGTGGTTTCAGGGTTGTTTTTGGATATTGGTGAAAGATTGTGCGTAAGTTATTATTAAAATTGCGGTGAAGTGTGAATTATTGGAATCAATTGGGATCGAGATGATTTTGGAAAAAAGAGTGTAGTGTTTGTTAAGAAAAATATTTATTTATTTTTGGAGAACTGGTTCGAAGAGAAGATGTATATTTATTAGATATATGTGAGATATATTATTTATAGAGATATGTAGGTATAATATATGGTAATTACATATGGTTATTGTTAAGAAAGTTTATTTTTTAATGTACAATTTTTTTTTCTCAATCATGGAAGATTCGGATGATTGATGTTCTTTAGGGTATATTGAAGTTATGATTGAAATTTAATTTTATTATGAGGGTAATTTGTGTTTGTTATGCTTTGGTATTGAAAAGTATAGTAAAACTTTTTTATTTTCCATTTCTTGTCGATGAAAATTTTGTGAGTACTCATAAATGTAGTGTATTATGTACTATTACTATGAAATTATTACTGTAGTAATAGTAATGGTATTAAATAATTAAAGTATTAAATACTATTAGTACTAATAGTTTAATATTATTACTAATATTATAGTAATAATATTATGCTTATATTAGTATATATATATACTAATATTAAATACTAATTATAAATATTATTATATATTATTGTATATTATTATATATTAAATACTATCAGTACTAATGGTTTAATATTATTACTAATTATTTAATACTATTACTATTACTACAGTAATAATTTAGAATAATAATAAAAGTACTCACAAAATTTTCATCAACAAAGAATAGGAAATAAAAAAGTTCTACTATACTTTTCAATATCAAAACATTACAATAACAATAGTATTTAATACTATTAAACTATTATTATACACTATATCAAAGAAATTTCTCTGATTAAATTATCACCAAACACTATATAAATTAAATAACTTCTACTATAATAATTCAGATAGTGTATTTTACTGTACTTCAATATCCAAACAAAACAATTTCATAAAATTCTCGTCCTAGATAGAAATTATACACATTCCATTGACCAAAAATCGAAATATTGAAAATTATTTACAGTTATCCACTCTGATTTGTTATACCGAGGGCCAGACATGCTTTGAAAAATTCGTATTTACGCGCGCTACGCCGCGCTTCGAGTCCCGAGCTCTCCCCACCAATCCGCTGGCCCAGCTACGATCACCTGTCGCATTCATCTCGCAAACCTCATGCAGAGAGTGCGTACTTCTCGGATCCAGGTACGTAATATATAATCTTATTCTACCGGCATCTTAATATATTAACATTCATTACACACCATATACCATTATTCGCGTCGTGAAATTTCTAATTAACAATCCGTTGAACGTTCCAAGAATATATTAAATCATTTTCGGAGTTTCTTGTCGTTTGTCAATTCGATCGTCGAAGATTAATAGTTCGTCTCTGTGGGTCAGATATTGAGAGTTTATAACGCAATTTAGATTAAGTTGAAATATAATCGAGTTTCGTTTAAACGAGTTTGCTTTAAGTTTGTGATTTTTTTTTTTTTTTACAGATAATTTGCTCGATTAACAGATCAAGAGGTAAAGTTGAGCCATGGACGCCATCATGCTTAATGACGAATTACAAGGATTCTTATGGAGATTGGCAATGTTGAATTTATTCGGACAAAAATGAATATTTGGTATATTTTTTTATTATCTTTTTTATCGAATCGTTGGTAAAACGTAGTACATAATTTATGTCTACAAATAATAGTGTAATATAACTGGACTAATAATCTCATAATTTGTGATAAATACTTAACCCTTTGCGGTCTCGTGTCGAGCCAGACTCGACATTTTACTTTGTTCCATTGTTTTCAGTTTTTGGATAGGAAACATATTCTTTTACATTAAAATGTTATTCGATGGAAAATTTTCTATCTAGATATCTTACTGATAATGAAAATGTGAAAATTCAGCCAAATTATTGACAGTTTTTAAAAGTATATTATTGAATATATTTATATTATAATAATATATTTATATTGATTATATATATATATATTTTTATTGAATATATTTATATTTAATGAAATTATTTATATTTATATGAAAATGTGAAAATTCAGCCAAATTATTGACAGTTTTTAAAAGTATATTATTGAATATATTTATATTGATTATATATATATATATTTATTGAATATATTTATATTTAATGAAATTATTTATATTTATATGAAAATGTGAAAATTCAGCCAAATTATTGACAGTTTTTAAAAGTATATTATTGAATATATTTATATTATAATAATATATTTATATTGATTATATATATATATTTTTATTGAATATATTTATATTATATTATTGAATTATGAACTAGTTAAGTTAAAGTGTCGAAAGTAGCTCGGACCGCAAAGGGTTAACCCTCTATAGCCCGAATTTTGTCCGCTTATTGGAGAAAAAATTACGATTGATTATAGTTTTTCACTTTGATTTGAAAATATTTTTACTAATAATTACCGTAGATGGATCGTGGTGTCGCTACAGTGATACAGTAATCAAATTGAATAGTGCAGTGATAACTAAGGAAAATTAATTTTTTCAAATATAGATACATCAGTTTGTAACTTTTAAGTCACACGGTCCCATAGAGGGTTAAGATGAAACGTATCATTTATTTGTATTGAGAATATTAACACTAAACTTGTATCAAAGAAACTACAATAATTTGTACTTACAAAAATACGTAATGCTGGAGAAAAATCTTTAACCATATATTTTACAGAAAATCACAAAAAGATATTCAAAAGTGCACCCTTAATAATTTATAAAATTTGGACAGGAAATTATGAAACGGTCATTTGACCGCTTTGGTAGGTTTAGTGTTAAATAATTTTATTCCAAAATTATCAAGACGATTGTTTCTTTATTCAAGTCTCATAGAAAAGAAATCATTTATATTATATAAGTCGATATTTTAACCCTTTGCACTCGAAGACTTTTTTAAGTTTCAAAGGGCTATTGTGAAAACTTAAAGCGTTCTTTTGGAAAGAAAAAAAGAAAATTATAAATGTTTACGATTTCTTATTTATTTGGTTAATTTACTCTTATCTTAAGATAAAAGAAGTGTTTGAAATGATGAAAATATAGAATCTAATTATAAATATAATCTCTGAAGAAAATTATGCGTGTCGCCATAGCGGCGTCAGCCGAGCGTAAAGGGTTAAAGTAGAATTTAGAATGATTTTAATTGTAATAGTTTAGAGTTTTTACATTTATTTAATCGTATTGTGTGTAACGAAAGGTTAGAATCACGCGTATTGTATTGCGTATTGGTAGCGATTATTCTTGTAGAGTCACGTGTCGGATTTCAATACCTTGGCGAACTACGCAGCAGTCGGAACCGTAAATATAAACAGCCCTCGACTCTCAAGGCTACACGCGAAACCGTGTCGCGCCATAGTACACCATGCTACCTGTATGTTTACCAAACGAGTTTTGTTTTTCGCAGGCATTCTCGAGAATGTATAGAACTAGTAGTTTACTTACAATTACGAGATATAAATAACTTAACACTCTGACAGTGAATATTCGCGACAGAGCTTCCATGGTTTCTCAGATCAGTTACAAGTAATTATTTTTGTAATATTCATAAATGATATTTTATTTCTGGTATTCCTTTTTTAACCCTTTGGCTTACGATTTCTTCAATCTTTATACATATTAACAATAGTTATTCACGTGTTTGACACTCTGTCAAACGCAAAGTATTGAAATATTATTACATTCAACTTTGTAAATTTAAATTACAGTTAAAGATAGAAATTGAACTTTATCATAAATATTGTGTGTTTTTATTGTATTTTATCCAGAATCGACGCCACGAGTGTGACTCGCGGTTATAGGGCAAAGGGTTAATTTAATAAATGTTTAGAATTTGTTTTATAATATTTAAATGCTACATTTATTAATTAAAAATGAATCACAATAGCTTTTTAGACTTATAACAGACAGTATTTTTTTTTTTAAATAGATGGTCAATAGGTAGAAAAATATAAATAAATAGTTTTTACTTATTCATTCTTTTTCATTTTCTTTTCCACAGGTTTTTTGTGGCCGCGCGCAATGCGGTCGGTAGAGCCAGTGTTTGTTGCATAAAAGTTTTTTTTATTATTTGTTAGAGCATATTAGCTCTGAATAAAGTTAATTTTAGTAGTCAATCAGGGAAGTAGAGCCAGTGTTTGCTCGCTGGTTATAATTACACTTTTGAATAGACTTTTATTTATTTTTTTTTAATTTTGTTTATAATATTTGTTACCGGTGTTAGAGTCAGTGCCTGGCTGAAAGGAACACAGCGGGGCTCTTGAAGCCAACATTGTAAGTATCTTTGTATTTTAATCAATTGTACATTTTGTACTTTGCTTGGATTTTTTTTTGTTTTTTTTTTATTAATTTCAAAGATCACTGATAATTTTGAAAGTTTTGAATTTTTATTTCTGTATTAAAGTGAACGATATAATACTGTACTATGAGATAAAAATAGTATAATTTATTTTAATAGATATTAAATTATCTATTAAATTTACTTTAATAGATATTAAATTCTAAATCTATTCAAGTTTATTAAAATTCCAATATTCACTATCTTAATATTTTCAAATAATTAACCTCATGATTTTAAGAACGAATTATAATATTCTGTGTTTTTTTTTTTTCAGATTTTCAGAGCTTCTATTTTCATCCATGGGCTTGATTGATGACTTCAGTTCACCTTCCTCTGGTTGCAAAGAGGTAAGATCATTATCAAAACAGTTTTATTTAAACAATTACTTAAATAAAGCTTGTATTTTATTTATTTGCACTGTTCTCTTTTCTTACTTTATATTAATGCTACAATAATGTGTTTGAGAAATCAATTATTTTATCATATTTTACTTGAAGTTCAGACTTTTTTATTTCTATATTATTATCTGAAATAATCAAATATTTGACAAATAAATCATTTTGAGAAACAGTTCATTTAAATAGAATTTTAGAATTTACTTGCATACGTTTTTATTTTTAAATCAATTTAATTCTTGTTTTACTTAGAGTATTTTTTTTTATGTTAACAGATGACTTTCCTTAAGGCATCCTTCTCATCCTTCGCATCTGTTGGTGAGTCGCATGCATTTTTGTTCCTCCGGTCACTCAATCATGTCGTAGGATGAAAGATCCGAATCGACACGGGTGACTGGTTGTATTACGTAGATATTTTTCGAGCACAGTGACCGTGGGTATAAATTATACTCACGAGTAGTAACATTTGTATTTTATCTATTACATCAGGTTAGGGCTTTTCTTGTACATCGCGTTTCTTTCATATTAATCATGTAATTAATTTAAATTAACTGCTACGAATATCTTTTATATTTAGTAAAATTGAAGTACTTCATACGAATATCTTTATAAATAAATGAAATATTTTAATAATCGATTATTCTGATGGTTAATTATTTTTACAATGATTTTAGTCAAGTATGTTTCACAGTATAGAAGACGGATACACTCCGACTTCATTACTTTAAGAGTTATTAATATTATTATTATTGCACACTGATAATTACTATTTGTATCATTATTTCTGTGATAATATATAATACGATAAATCACGTTATGCACAATTGATCATTCTCTAATTTCATTTTCTATTCAATTGAAATATCGAGTCGCTTAATTTACTTGGCTATATTTAATTAGAAATTTACTATGCAGTTTGAGATACAAAGATATTAATGCTTATTGCTACTCATGTCTGCACCAATAAATATGATATTTAATGTACAAGAAGACACGTCGCGAATGGTAGATTTCTGAATCAAAGCAACAGACTTGGAACTATTATGTTTTCGAAAATGTGCTTTGATAAAGGAATCACCCAAGGGTATTTCTCTTAATATTTTAGAGTCAGTTGTTTCATTCTTGAGTCTTAAATTCAATACAATTTTTCTCAAATAAATTAACTTTTCATTGTCAAATTTTTTCTTAGAGTTTCAGTAATTCAATTAATAGAGTCATTTTAATTTGAGATAAAATAAGGAAGAAAATCAAACAGCATTAGTCCGTTAGAAACGAAGTATATGTACTAATCATTTTTTTAGTCAGGATTTTCAGGTTTAACCCC
>SMSQ01019268.1:11813-23431 GCA_019453375.1 Ctenoplectra terminalis | reverse complement strand
CAAAAAACAAAGATCTGAACGCGTTCGAGATCGCGATCTCGCGTCCATGAAAAGTCTAATTAATAAGGATCAGTCTTCTTGATGTTCGAAACAGTCCAGGTTAAGCCCTCCGAATTACTCGGATAAAAGTTACAGTGTAAACGGCACGAGACTCGTGATTCCTAGCGATTCGTCCGGATTAACAAATTCGCCAAGCTCTATGCAAAAACGCTGTAAACTGTTTAGCCGCAGAAGTGATTTTATGCATCTGGCAGCACGACGATCAGTTTTTAATTTGTTGGCTGCTTTGATGAAATTAATTTTTGTTTCACATCAGGTAAGACTCTTATGTTTTCTGGTTGAATAGTCACTGTAGAGAGGAGAGTGGGAGGATTTAAGCTATTGGATTTTACTCGTAAGTACAAAGATACAAAGTTTGGAAAGGTTTAGTTCCTGCGAGAGACTAAGCTGATTTTGTAGATTTTTTTCAAGATAACTCAATTTCGGTATTGTCTTTTGTTTTCTTAATAAAAAAGCTAGGTTGGACCTTAACCGTTTGAGTGCGGGAGAATTTTCTTATGCATATGCTAAAAGTCCGGGATGAAATGCGTAGTATTTTTTTTTGGGAAACAATGAAAATGGTTATAATTAACACTAATTGTTATGTAACAAGTAATTTTGATCAACAACTAAGTTAACACATTGAGGACGGGTGACGAGATTTCTCGTGTTTTGTATTTCAGATCTTGAAAAGGTATAGGAAACGACGATATATGAAAGGTTGCTTTTAAAAAGTTATTCGTTCGGTTGAAATTTGAAATTAAGAGCTATGTTTAGAATACAATTTATTCTCGAAAGTATATAACCAAGAGTTTATTCGATCGTAACTTTATTCCCTGGTAAGTTTTACAGAAACAAGGTCCCGTCGTCAATGTGTTAAATGAATAAAAACTGCTACCGATATCACTACAACTGCTCTCAATAAATGCGTAAAGTATACCAACCAACAGCAGCGTCTTCGCATTCTCGATACAAAACAAGAAAAGCGCTATCGCGCTGCGCCGTATTTTTGGCATACGACGAGTGTTCGCCGGTCTCAAACGGTTAATCAGTTAAAAATAGACCTAGTTTGATATTAATTTTTCAGGATTTTATTAGGTTCGTGTTGGATCTAACTACAGAGGAACAAAGTAGGTTTATTGTAGTTTGAAGTGAAAGTCTATCTTAACTTACATGGGAAGTAGGATTAACCCTTCGCACTCCGTACGATTCTTTATCGCCGAAGAAAAGTTTTATTTTGAACGGAAAATCTTACTATTGCCTGTGAAAGTACTTGTTTTTATTCATCTTACAAATTTCCATTTTTCTCTCGTAAACGAAACATAAATTTTTAATTTTCTACGTTATCATGGTGCAATATCTTTGGTAATTAAATGTAATCGTGTTGAAAACAGAATATCTCCGTAGCGGAGCCAACGGAGCGCCAAGGGTTAAGTTTTAGGTTAGCTCGGTTACTTTTTTACCTCATCACGCAAAACATACAGATAGCGCTCCTACAAGACGGCATCTTATAACACGGTTTCGCTATAACACGATTCATAAATTGCAGGAATCCTCCTACAACGCGACATCCTATAACACAGTTTCGCTCCAACACAATAAGAAAATTGGAAAAACCTTTGTACAACACTGTACTTCTATAGCCGCAGCGAGGCTTGCCGTCTTAACACATTGAGGACCGATCACGAGATATCTCGTATTCCGTTTCTTTCAGTTTGTAAAAGTAACAAGCAATTGTAAATGGGATGTTACGTTTAAAAATGATCACTTTGGTAGAAAATAGAAATGGAGATCCATATTTACTGTAGGTATAGTTGTTTTGTAAAAGTGTGCAAGTAAAAATTTTATTCGAGTATAACTTCATCCCGCAATAAGATTTTCAAAAAAGTTGCTGGTCTTCGATGTGTTAACACGTTAAGCGCCACGCCGGTCCCTAAGGACCGACGCTCAAATTTTCGTTCAGACGTCGTTGGTTTTTAAAAACTGACAGTATCAATTCCAAAAAATAATACTTTACAATTCATTAATGGGTTCTCTTAAATCACGTTAAATAAAGATAGGACTTTCCTTCGCAGGCCTCTACAATTTTCTTCTTAAATTCTTAACAATTTTGCGACCAAATGTTTTTCAATCAGTATCGTACCACACAGCCTAACGGAAAAATCGACCAAAATCGGCGTGGCGTTTAACGTGTTAAAGATACAGTTTTGCGGAAAGTATTTCTTTTTATCACCGTGGCCTGAAAACAAAAGTGTATCACGCTTGTACATGCATTTATATTTTTAATAAGAATTAAGTTATTTATGTAGAATTAAAAAAAATATTTGCTTTTAATAAGTTTTCGGAACGTAACCACTCTTTTTGTAGTGACTCTGGGTCTCATACAACACGTAATTTTCTAGGAACCAATCTACCGTGTTATATGAGAGTTACCTGTACTTATATTATCTAACTCGTTCGATACTTCCACCTTACCAAACATCTAACGAACATACTCTCAATGTTGCACGAAATTCAATATTTATTCACCATACAACCAATCATTCGATACTCTTAAAATTACTAATCATACTACAGGAATTAAGCAAAAAGACTCCAACCATCCTTTATCTACAAATTGCGGACGCAATTGCCGTCACCGACGCTTAACCTTTTAGCTACTGTACGCCAGTATAGCGGCTTTCGCGGATGCTATCTTTCTGAACGGTACACCACTATAGTGGCTCATTTGTTTCTCAGTCGTTGAGAGTTGTATATGTTACAGTGAAACACCGAAATCTGTAGAATGTCGACTTTCACCGGTGAGTGTCAACATTCGCATAGTCGCTCGGTGTATGTCCGAAATATTTGCTAAATACAGTAAAGACTCGATATATGTTCGAAAGAATCTATACGATATATGTTCGGAGGTTATCCCCACCACTGGGGGGGTTTCTCCCTGAAGCAAGCACGAGAGAAATGACACCACGCGCCTTCCCTTGGAAGATCTCTATTCTATTCGTATCGGTGAAATAACACTATTGCAGGGATGAAACTTTTTCATTTTTCATTTTTTTTTTATGACAATTGCATTAACATATCGATGAGTTTTTCCTGATTAAAATGAGACCAAACACGAAATTATTATGATATTTTTAAGTAACCTGAATGATTTTGAAATAATTTACTTTCTGTAAATGCTCGCTTCACATGTTAAATTAACCGCGAATGAATAGTTAACGTTATATGTTAGGTATTGAATATAAGGGACAACTAGTAACAATGATTAATTCATCTCTGTAACAATTGAACTTAACAATTTTTTGTTTTGCAATTAATTACACATGATTTCTATTTTTCTTCTTTATTGACTTTCGTTGTGGGCAGTCGACTTACAAGTCTTCTGACGAGTAGAGGCATTGTTAAGAATTCAAAATTACTTTGCGTGGAGTACCGTTATTAATAAAATATGTAGGTACCTTCCTAAAATTTGACGGATGGAACGTAGGTAATAAAGATTCACCCTCTACGTCTGCGCTTTTAAAAATTTTATGTATTAATAACATTTTTGTTCAAATAATATAATGTGTAAATAAAAAAATGTCTTTATTGCATTGGTGTTACTTCACGAATATGTAGGCATTTAATTTTTAAATCTTATGTCAGCATTTTAGCCACTGTTTCTTTCTATGTTGACGTCAGTGAAACAGAAACAATCGGAGAACCGATTCTTCTGTCCGCTATATGTACCTCAGCGATCTCGACCTATGAACATATATAGGCACCAGGGCTCGCATTTCGAACATATAACGTACAAAAGACTGTCCCGTTCGAGAATAACCGGTTTGATTCACTTCCCTTCTGGATATATGTTCGGTTTCGACGCGACTGAACCTTCGTAGGACAGACCCTCGAAACTCTATGTAGTTTGCCGACGTCGATAAGCATAGAAAAAACAGCGAGAAAAGAGGAACATTTACAAGCCTAATCATCGTAACCAATTGTCGTAACAGTATCGGGTTTGGTCTCATTTTAATCAGCAAGATTTCACCAATATGTTGGTGAAATTTTTATTACAAAAAAATTAAAAATAAAAAAGTTTGTTCGATGCATTAGTATTGCCTCACCGATATATAGGCATCTTATCTTTACGACCACTTCGATTCCTAGTCCCTCTTTTTTCTTCATCGAACTGTCTCTCTCTATGTTCGTGAACGCCGGCGATACACAAATCGCTCGCAGAAGCGAGTCCCCTGTCCGTTATATGTTTCTCGCCGGTCCCGAATTCTGAACATATATCGAATCTTTACTGTACCCTTATTTCTGACTTACACCGGTGAATGTTGACATACATCATGCACTAATGGTGAATGTTGAACATGTTGGAGATTTATATTTTACACAAACCGAATTTAGGGTTCGGGTTAGGATCTACCAAACCCGAACCTAACCCGCAATTAATTCATTTAACTTTTCAAGAAAAAGATCACGATTTACTGCAGTATCCATTTAGCATAAATTACGGTATCGGAAAAAAAAATGAAGAAAACGTTGCTCGCGTTGTCAAAGCTTGCATAAGACTGACAAAGCTGATCGACTCCGAGCAGAACAAAGGATTTGACGGGAGAGAGCCAGTCGCTTCTTTTTTGACTCTTCTGTTTTGGACCTCCGCCAGAGCATATCTGTGATCGTCGACACACACCGGAGAGGGTCCGAATGTACAACAATGTAATGAAATATTCCATCTTTCACCGGGCGTATTTGGTATCTGTTGACGTTCACCGGTGATAGTCGACATTCTCCAATTTCGGTCATTCACGGTAACATATACACCATTGCTGTGCAATGGGAATATGCGTTCGCATGATATTATGGTTTTTCAGACTCTTTATATCAAAATTATGAAAAAAACTATAATTTATTCATTCATCTGTTTGTTTTAACATAATTATGCAGTATAAAGCATCTCTGGATATAGTCTGCGTCAGGCTATGCCCTACAGTGGTATAGCTCCGCTGAAAAATCTCGCCGTAGCTAAGAGGTTAAACTTTAACATAACCTCAACATAACCTCAACCCATTTCGCTATCCCTGCTCGTAACCGCAAAAATTCCCATCAAAATCAATTCTCAGTTTCTCAAGACCATTTCAAACGGGTCGCTGTTCGTTAGTTTCGTTCCACATGGTCATCGAGATCTCTTCCCTCGTAACCTCCGGTCGCTTTAGCACACGGTTCTCCGAGACGGTGTAGGTGGTTCTTCCGGCGAGCTTCAACGACTTCAAACCGGGAAACCACTTTAGCAAACGCCACCATTTCTTCCTGGACCCGTCCACGCTCGAAAGTTTTACAGCGGTGTATGTGGCCGGTCTCGATTCCCTCGAGCTCTTCAAACAAACTTCATCCTTGTCCCTAACCTCTTTCGAGAGGATTTCTAACCTCCTGATGTCCTCGTTGATCTTCTTCTCGACGTCGTTTCGCGTCGGGTCCATCTCCAACTGCTCGACCAATGGCGTAGCCTGTTTCGGGCTGTCCTCGCGGCCGGAGTTTCCGGAACAGTCGGTACTTTCGTGGGCGATTCCTGTTCCGGCGGTGCCCGCGGTCCTCGATACACCAAGCGCTCTTTGTTGCGATCGGGATAGACTCGAGTAGGATCGTTGCTTGTTGCGAATCGCCAGTCCGGGGATTCTGCAGCTCTTCGATAGTGTTTCCTGTGAAAACAAAATAACACTTTGTGGCTAAGAAGTTGAGCTTCCGGTAAATGTTGTTCGATATTGGTGAGAGATCGAGGAAGCGCTGGAAAGTTGGGAAGGAGATTAAGCGATGGTTGCTCGATTGGTGAAACTTGCTCGTGTGGGCTTGTTGATCCGGGTTGGGTGTATAGACGGGTTGTATGGGTTAGGAGGGTTGGTTAACACAGTGGTCGGCAAACTTATTAGCCAAAGAGCCAAATATGAACATTGCAACAATTTAAACATAAAAAATTGGGAGCAAAATCTGCTTTTTTGGTAAACTTTTATTACACTAAATTTGATTACACTAAATAAAACCTGGGGTGCCTATAAAAATATTTGAAATATATTTTTTTCTAACGCCACCGGTACAAAATTATTATCATTATTAAATTGATGAAAATAAAAAATACAATTTTATTAATATATGAGCCGTTCGTGCACACATTGATTAACTCCATTTTCTGAAACATCTTAAATTTAAGTGTTAAAGCATTTGGTATAGTTATAACTTTTTATTAATATTATTGCGCCTTCCGTGGATATCTGTGCCAGAGCCGCACTTAAGGAGCCAAAGAGTCACATCCGGCTCTGGAGCCGCACTTTGCCGACCACTGGGTTAACGCATTGCGTACGGGAGACGAGATATCTTGTCTTTGGGAATCCGAACGTTGTGGCCGGGAGACGAGATATCTCGTTTTCAGGTTTCTTCGACCCAATCGACGATTTAACCCTTTGACTGCGGCGCGTTCTCGGAAGAATCCATCAATACGGACGGCGCGTTATTTGCACGTCAGTCGCTGCGACTGGGGTCGTCCACTGTCTACTGACTAAAAGAGTACCCGAAGATTTAGTACCATTCTTAGGGTTTAAAAAGTAAAACAACTGATTAAAAATACTGAAACAAACACCGATACTTGGTTGCTATGCTATTTAACTTGTTATATTCTATGTTAAATCAATCGATAAAACGGTAAAGATGTTATAGTAAAAAAATGCAGAAGACGTATATTTACGGCTTTCGTACATATTGATAGACGTGTGAAAGCGTATATATGTTACAGTGAAACACCGAAATCAGGAAAATGTCGACTTTCACCGGTGAATGTCAACATTCACACCGTCGCGCGGTGTATGTCCGAAATATCTGCTAAATACCCTTATTTCTGACTTACACCGACTATGGACGGTGATGGTGAAACCAATGTTGACATTCACCATGCACTAATGGTGAATGTTGAACACGTTGGAGATTTATATTTTACACAAACCGAATTTAGGGTTCGGGTTAGGATTTACCTAACCGTCATTATTTAATTCGCCCTGAAATTACCATGACGAGTGGAATTTGTCATTATTTAGTTCGCCCTGGAATTACCGTGACGAGTGGAATTCGTCATTATTTAGTTCGCCCTGAAATTACCATGAGGAGTGGAATTCGTCATTATTTAGTTCGCCCTGGAATTACCGTGAGGAGTTGCACTGGTCATTTGAGGTCAATGGGTTAAGGAAAATAGAGAGGTGTTTGCAAGGTGTTAAGCGTTAGAAATGACAGTGACGTTGAGTCAGAATGACGGTTATGGAACTGTATAGGGGTTGTAATGTGATTCTGTTTGATGCGAGTTGGAGAATGCGGGGGTTATTGTATGGGGGTGGTTAGGAGTATTTTATGTTGTACGTGGGAAAATATTATTGTTTGAGAAAAGATGTGGGATCTAATATCTCTTTTTATCTTAGAAGGATCTAATATCTCTTTTCATCTTAAAATGATCCAATATCTCTTTATCTTGTATTCTGAATATATAGCCCACATAAATTCATAAAATCAATATAGAAAGAATTAATAATAATTATTTTTAGTAGTATTCTATTTTCTATTTATTATACCTGAATGAATATTTAAAAATAGAACTCAGTAGTTACAAAGATACGAAGAATAAAAAGTGGAAAATAGCTGATAAAAATAACTATTGTCTTTTCATACATTTACAAAATTTTTTTTTATTTTTTAATTTGAAAATTGATTAGGAGTATTTTATGTCGTAACGTGGAAAAAATTAATGTTTGAAAAAAGATATAGGATCTAATATCTCTTTATCTTTCTTGTATTTTGAATATATACCCCACATAAATTCATAAAATCAATATAGAAAGAATTAACAACAATTATTTATAGTAGTATTCTATTTTCTATTTATTATACCTGAATGAATATTTAAAAATAGAACTCGGTAGTTAGAAAGATACGAAGAATAAAATGTAGAAAATAGCTGATAAAAATAACTATTGCCTTTTCATACATTTACAAAAGTATTTTTTATTCTTTAATTTGAAAATTGATTAGGTGTATTTTATGTCGTAACGTGGAGAAAAAAATTAATATTTGAAAAAGATATAGAATCTAATATCTCTTTTCATCTTAAAATGATCCAATATCTCTTTATCTTGTATTCTGAATATATAGTCCATATCAATTCATAAAATCAATATACAAAGAATTAATAATAATTATTTTTAGTAGTATTCTATTTTCTATTTATTATACTTGAATGAATATTTAAAAATAGAACTCGGTAGTTAGAAAGATACGAAGAATAAAATGTGGAAAATAGCTGATAAAAATAACTATTGTCTTTTCATACATTTACAAAAGTATTTTTTATTCTTTAATTTGAAAATTGATTAGGAGTATTTTATATCGTAACGTGGAAAAAAAATTAATATTTGAAAAAAGATATAGGATCTAGTATCTCTTTTCATCTTAGAAAGATCTACCATATATTTTTTCATGTTCCCAGCGATGTTTATGCATTTCACAATGACTAGAGCTTTATTACTTGTCGCACATTTTTTAAAATTATTATCAGTGCTACTGCTATTTCAAGCTATTATTAGATACTATGCAAAGTTATTATGCAAAATAAATCTTACGTTGCACTAAATTCATTATACCCGTTTAAAGAAAAAATACATTTCATGAATTAAAACAGTCCTATCACTTTTAATATTGCTAGTAATTTTTCATCTACTATTTAATTTTTCTTTCAAATTATAAACGACAAATTATAACCATCACATCAGGAAATAATATTTTTTTTTATATTCACACACATTTAAATAGCAGATCTTTGCATTCAGCTGTAGACTTTTGGAAATTATTTGCAATATTTAGTTAAGCGTCTCTAAAAACCACCGGTCGCGAATGTGTTAATTAAATTGTTTAAAAAGAACCAATTTACTAAATACATTTAAAAAAAATATGTCTTTAATAGAATACTAATATGAAATTTTCCTTCTTTCTCAATTGTAGCCTATTTTGAGCCTCGATAATTTGTTCCATTAATAGAAGAAGCTTAACTGGATACCAATAGAAAGTCTATCCAACTAGATTGACGCAGACCCAACTTGTAATTATTTGGAGCGTTTTATTATACCTAAGAAAGGACATTATTACTCACCATGAAAGCTACACGAAATTTGTTCGACATTATGTTGTATAGAATTGGGTTAATCGTCGTGGACACGTAATAGAGAACACCGGATATGTAGGTCATGAGGAGATAAAGAAACTCGATCCACTTGCTGTTCGAGGTTATGTGGTCCTCGTTTGTCCCATAAATGGCGATCAGTCGTTGCACATGAAATGGCGCCCAGCAAATGAAAAATGCTATCACCACTGCAACTGTAACAAAGGACAGCAATTTATTTTTGTTATGATAGATTTGAAATCTTTTTCCTTCGAATATCGTGCGTTTTTAAAAACTAAATCGGGATGGTTAATTCGTTTGGTTCATATAAATGGAACTTCCTTTTATTTTATCATCCTATATATTCGTACTAGACGTAATATTTATTATAATTCATTTAGATTAAAACTTTTTTGGATAATTGGTGTGACAATCTATTTTTAAAATATTGTAATGTTGCAACAGTCATACATGTCGTGGTTACTAATGACTCTATTGTTATTGTGACCACTTTAAAATAAACTCATAATAATAACAACAATAATAGTAATAATAGGAATAGTAATAATAATAATAATAATAATAATAATAGGAATAGTAGTAATAATAATAATAATAATAATAATAATAGGAATAGGAATAGTAATAATAATAATAATAATAATAATAATAATAGTAGTAGTAGTAATAATAATAATAATAATAATAATAATAATAATAATAATAATAGGAATAGTAATAATAATAATAATAATAGGAATAGTAATAACAATAGTAGTGGTAATAGTAGTAGCAGTGATAATAATAATAATATTAATATTAATATTAATAATATTTAATAATAATAATAAATTATTAATATATGATTATAATAATAATTATTATTAATATATTATTATAATAATAATTATTATTATTATTAATATATAATAATAATAATAATAATAATTATTATTAATATATTATTATAATAATTATTATTATTAATATATTATTATAATAATAATAATAATTATTATTACTGCTACTACTATTACCACTACTATTATTATTACTATTCCTATTATTATTTTACTACCACTATTATTATTATTATTATTATATTATTGTTTTATTTTTATCTATAGCTGCAGCTTTCTTAAGTTATATACTACCTGGAGGACAAATATCATTTTGAGAAGCAACTATAATTACTAATTTATTATCAGCGTTACCTTACAAAAGAATTGATCTATCTATACTATTACAGAATTAGAGGGTGTTTTGTTATAAACAGATTACTTTTTACAAAATCTTCTATCACTTTTTGTTCCACTTCCAGAAACCGTGAAACTTTTCACTAAGACGTTTTCTTACAACTATGATAGTTTTCGAGATAGCATGTTCCTGCTGAAAGTTCAAGGGATGAATTCACCCCTTCAAACTTGCGACCGGGCAGTTATAAAAAAATACGTGTCTCTTATTTTCACCTGCTCAATGTATCCCCCAAGTTTCATCAAAATCGGAGACGGACAGTTCAATATGTTTCCCTGTAAGTAGATACAGAAAACTTTTTTGGTACACGGAACACATCCGAAGTTCACGGAAGTTCATATACCACCATAAAAGAATTTCTTAACACTTAGTCAACCGAATGGAGAGATCTTCTTTTTGAAACAAGTCTCTGAATGGCCGAACGAAGAGATCTTCCCGTTTTGAAATAAATCGTTGCATGACTTAATTGGGAGATATTTCATCCTTTCTTAGCAACGCGCAGTTTATCATTTTGTTTCTCATTTCTCATTTGTCATTCAATGGTATTGAGTTCCAGTTGTACATTTATTTGTAGCAAGCGCGGTTGTGTAAGTGTTAAGAGAATATGTTTGTGATAACAAAATAATTCTTATAATTGATATAATTGATAACATGTTTGTTTTATTCAAGGGTCAAACAGGTTTAAACGGACTGCGTACTCTTCAACGGAAGATCCGGTGTGATTTATGGAAACGGATTTCCGAAACGATATCTTTTCGTGTCGTTTAGAAAAACATGTACAATCACTTAAAGCTGTAGTGATAAATGGAACACCCAGTACAAACAACGTTGGAGACCCGGCTTTATAAAACGTATTAAGGATTCAAGTTCTGACGAACACCAAATATCACCTGACAGATCCAGTGTAGGGGTGGAACGCACCTTAAAAACTAAACATGGTCTGCACTACCGTTAACACTTCTGCTTAGTGAATAAAAAAATCTTCTACTTGTTTATTTTAAGCTAGTAATTTAATAAGAAATATTATTTGAGAATTTTATGTAGCAATGAAAGCTTATGGAATTATTAATTATTATTATATTGTTATTATATTTTAATTATTAATTATTATTATATTATTATTATACTTTAATTATTAATTTTTATTATA
>SMSQ01019267.1:8421-21574 GCA_019453375.1 Ctenoplectra terminalis | reverse complement strand
TAATGAATATGATCGCGGTGTATAAATCATTCGCTATCAAATCAAATCACTATCCACGTTGTGTTTCTATTTTTATCTTTGTCAAGAACCGCAACGGCTAATTAATAATTATATATAATAATTAATAAGGTGCTTACATTGAGTATTTAAAAAAAAAAAAAATTTTAGAGAACCTTTTTATAATTTAAAAAAATGTAAATTTTAAAGAAGCTGATTAAAATTTCTAAAAATGTAAATTCTAAAGGAGAAGCTGTTTAAAATTGTTAAAAATGTAAATTTTAAAAGAGAAGCTGTAAAAAAATTCTTAAAAATGTAAATTTTAAAGGAGAGACTTTTTAAAATTTACATTTTTCAAGCCGTGACACTATCAATGCCGAGCACTGACACGTACGTTATTTTAAATAAAATCGTGGAATAAATCCAAAGTATAGTTTCCTCTATACTTTACCGTCCATTTTACATTTTATTCCATCGTTCATAAAATCAGAGCGGTTGCTCTCGAGCTAACGCAATGGTTTCAATGAAAAAGGCAGTCGCTTAACGGGCTACCGTTCTGATTCTCGTTAATGCCGTTCGAAACATAGGGGTATCGGGAACGGAAGCATATGTATTAGTATGCCGTTGCATTGACGATTGTTCTGTCACAGATTGGTCTATCGGCCAACGATCCGCTATCAATACGCGGGGAACACTATGAACCCAATCTAATCCTGATTAGATCCATAGGAATTGCTTTGGATACCCAGTTGTGCCTGAACACGAGGATTTCCAACGAGGAAATAACGTAAGCGTGGGATATTTCGAGCAGTTATCGAACAAACAATTTCCAAGCTTGACAAGATGTCGGTGAAACGATTCAATTTGTTTCCATTTTAACAAATTCGTGAAAAATATTGTTTTCGAACTCTGCGTACGCGTGAGTTGGAAATATTTTGGACGGAAAAGAGGGCGGATTATTTTCGTATTACCTTTCGTTAACGTAAGAAATTTTTTATTTAACGAGTTTCGTGTCATTTGCTTATTGTTACTGTGGATATTCTGAGCCTGAGGTATGAATGTTCAATCTGGAGTGCCAGAGGTGTGAATAGTGTTTGGGACAGTGCAATAGAGGTGCGAGAGACGAGTGTTTGGGCCGAGCGATAGAGGTGAAAAGAGTATTTGGACCGAGTGACAGAGATTATCGTGTGACCGAGGAGTTTCTGAGAATGTCTGAGCAGAGTGAAAGAGTTTGAAAGATAGAAAAAGAGAGGATCAGTGAATATATGGACGGAGAAAATGCGCGTGCGGAGTTAGCGAAGGATTGAGAGTCGAAGAGCGAGCGTTTGAGAATTGAGAGTCGAAGAGCGAGCGTTTGAGAATTGAGAGTCGAAGAGCGAGCGTTTGAGAACTGAGAGTCGAGAGTGTTGAGAATAGCTTTATACAGTTCGTGTAGCACTTGGTTTATTTATTTACTAATTAATATTAGTTGTGTAAGAATCGACGGTTCTTTGTTAATAAAAATGCGCGGTAGGGACAAGTCATCTTCTATGAGTATATTTTGTAAGATCTGGAAACGTTCGGTGATCGACTGATGAGTGTTCTCCGGCCGTTTTTCCCCAAAGATCGGCTGGGGTTGCCGAGAGCCGAGGGTCCGTCCGTTTTCCGTCAGGCCCGGTTGTAAAACAGTTGTTGGAGCTGTCGCACAGCTCGTGCTGAGATTATTTATGGTGGCCTTCCTATGTTATGTACAAATTCTTGCCTCTCATTATTTTCGTTTCCAACAGTTGTTAATTATACGGTGTTCACAGTTGAATATTTGTCCAACTACCCGTTAGTAACCCAATATTCTTACATTACTGTAGGGATAGTAGCGTATATTGAAATGCTTTTACAGCGGTCGACTTAAAAACTAACCAAATGTATTCTCGGCTCTTTTATATTATTGTAGGGTGCGAGAAAAGAGTGTTTGGTATGAACGAGGTGTTAGGAGAGTGTTTGGGCCGAGTGACAGTATCGGGAAAAGAGTAAGGTGTGAACGAAGAGTGTTTGGGCCAAGTAAGGTGTGAATAAAGAGTGTTTGGGCCAAGTAACGTGTGAATAAAGAGTGTCTGGTCCGAGTGACAATTTCTAGGAATTAGGGAATTAAATAGGAATAGGAATTAAATGAATTCTTTAACCCTTTCGTTACGAGCGCCGACTATAGTCGACATCCACACGACGACCTGTGTATACGAGCGCCGATTATAGTCTGCAAAAAGATTCTACTCTATGGCGCCGTGTGACTTAAAAGTTACAAGTTAATGTATCTATATTTTTTAAAATTTACTTTATTTAGTTATCACTGTATAGTACTGAATTTGATTACTGTATTATTGTAGCGATACCATGATCCATTTATAGCAATTATTAGTTTTGTAAGGAAGGCTGACGGGCGAGGCGAGAAGAAATTGGAAACAAGCTATCGGTAAATAATATATTTTATTCGACCTGCTCCGGTCGACGTGCCTGCTCAGACTGTTTTTAAACCTGGGCTTTTCCTAGGCGGTGCCCTAGGAAAAGAAAAGGGGAGTGCCGTTCTAAATGGACGCGCTTGGCCGATTCTCTACGCACGGCCTTCACAAAATATACAACTCTTCTCTATTGCTTACAGTTAAAAAATGTTTAAATCAAAGTGAAAAACTGTAATCGATCGTAATTTTTTCTCTGACAAGCATTATTCTCTGATAAGCAAAATTCGAGCTATAGAGGGTTAATCCAACTGAAGGTATATTTTGAACGCATGTAATATATTCTGGACTCCGGTGGAGCGGGCTGCCGTAACGAAGGGTTAATCTCACCATCCGCGCCATCTTAAAGAAACCGTTCTTTTGGTATTTGTTTATCGGGAGTGCAACGTAGCAAAGCGCAATGCAGCAGAGTGCAGAAATGTATTTGTAGAATTCAAAGAATTACGAGGGGATAATATTATGAAGAATAATTCGTAACAAATGACCGAAGGATCTTCGCGATTTCGTCGAACCGATTCGCGGTTTCGTTGCGACGAAGCCAGGTTTTACTTTACGATTGGACGCGATGCTGTTTTATTGGCAATAATCATGCCACCATCGGACATAACGCGTTTCATTAGGAAATTTAATGGCTCGTCGCTTGTTTTCCGTGGCAATTTATGGATCGTATTTAATTGACCATCAATCGGTTGCTTCTTTCCGGAAATTACACTGTATTACGCGTTAAACGCGATTGTGTTAATTAATATAGGATTACGAACGACCGTCGTGTAAAATTGATACCCTTGACACGATGAATTAATCCTTCGTTAATTATCCTCTTATGAGCCATAATCAATTTCATGGTTCCTTTAAAATAATCGCGTGTTTGCTAAATAATTTTGTCTCAGAGAGGATAAAAATTTCTATTTGTGTGTGTGGTGATTTTTGTTTTAGAATCAAGTTGATTTTAAAATTTTAGAGCTTGGAGCTGAGATTGGAATTCTTGTGAACTGCTTTTTATAAAAATTTCTTCTTCGTGTGCTGATTTAAAAATTCTAAAAATTATTTATATTTCTTTCTTTCTCTCTGGGATAGTAATTAAAATAAAAATTAATTGAGCAACGAAAGATCACTTTACAGAAACAATGATTTGCAAAATATTGATATGAATACTCAATTTGGAAAATTGAAAACGATCACGATGCATTATTCCATTTGCATCGTGAAATATCCAAACATGATAATTATTTCAAATTTAAAGATTTAAAGACATAGCTAATTCATGCAATTGTTTCGTGTAAAGCATCATTTATATGTAAAATATAACAGAATATTGTGCAGATGATATAACAGAATATTTCGAAAATTGAAAATTACGATATAACCACTACAGTAACATAAATCATTTTCCTAATTAATATGTCTCGTTAACTCTTTCGATACGTGATCATAAACAATAAACAACAACTAATAAAACTAATAGAAACTAATAAAAAACCTTTTTCCTTAACAAATTTTTTTACAATGTTCAATATTCAATATTAGGAATCGTATAATGTAAAAATACACGAAATATTGAAATAAAACAGTTACGTTACCGTCCATAAGTGTTTGACCACTTGGTGGAAACGATTTAAAAAGTTTGCATCAAGGTTATAATGTAAACGCCCCTAAGTGGAACGAATATAAATTTATATGATTGACACAGACTCGTGACTTTTATATGAGTGTATCAGAAAAATACTATGATAAAAATTACATTGAGATGACTTATTTCAAATAAATTTCGTATATTTTAGATAAACTAATGGTCGTCAAATACTTGTGTAAACACCCCTAAGTGGAACGAATATAAATTTATATGATTGACATAGAGTCATGATCTTTATATGAATTTAAGGGAGAAATACTATTATAAAAATTACATTGAGACGACTTATTTCAAATAAATTTCGTATATTTTAGATAAATTGAGGGCTGTCAAATACTTGTGTAAACACCCCTAAGTCGAACGAATATAAATTTATATGATTGACACAGACTCGTGACTTTTATATGAATGTAAGAGACAAATACTATGATAAAAATTGCATTGAGATGACTTATTTCAAGCGTATTTCGTATACTTTAGATAAACCGAAGGTTGTCAAATATTCATGAACGGTAGTGTATATACGTCGTCGCTGTTTAAGTCGCTGCATTAATCCAAACGGCGACTGAGAGTCACCTCTCGAGTGCAAAGGGTTTAATTACTCAAGCAATTTAATCGCGAAACAAAAAAAAAAAAAAATTCGTCTAAGAATACTGTTCTCCGCTCGGTAAAAGGAAACTTTCGTTACAAATTTCAGAATATCGCCAAAGTTCTCGTTCCCTTGGCTCTGAATTAAGAGTCACGAGCTCCGTGGACAATTCCGTGCCGGTGTTTCTCGTTCGGCGAAAGAATTCCAGTCGTAGAATTTCCGCTCACAATCTCGCGAAGTTCATCGTCAGCCTCGATGCAACAATATGCAATCTCTACCCAGAGGCTTCGAGCAAACTTCGGACGCGGCGCTTCGAAATTGAGTCTCCGACGCTGGTTAGCTAATAACTTTTTTGTCCAACATCTTCAGCGTCGCCAAGTGTACCTTCGATCATTATCGAGAACGCTTTACGGACGATTTAAGCAGAAACTTTCGCGCTGTTACAAGGGCTCGATGATTTTCAACGGGGTTGCACGGGTCGAAGTTTAAACGCGGGATCGGTTAAAACGGCTCAAGGATTATATTTGCTGAAGCGGTTTTTGCAGCGAACGAAGTTCATCGGAGAATGTTGCAGAAGCATCGATGTGCAACACAGTTTGTGTTTATGAAAAATTTGTGACGTTGAATGGTTTGTGAAGCGAGATTATTCTGGGAGAATGATAACGAAGAACTGTAGGTGTTTATTTGTTTTGTGTGTAGATTAATTTTGTGTTTATTACGTGATATTGCTATTTTATTTATTTATTTATATGGCGTTTATTTTAAGATAGTTGTACTGATTATAAAATCATTGGTAACTATTTCCTCCGTAAAATGAATTTTGTTTGCTTATTAAGAAAAAATACAGTTGATAATGATTATAATGAATGATTATAAAATCGCTGGTGACCATTTTCTATGTAAACTGAATTTTTTTTGCTTATTAAGAAAAAATACAGTTGATAAAAGTTTCTCAGTTTGATTTGAAAATTTCTTAATCTCAACGATTGTTATAAATCGATGCCAATTGATTGTTATGAATGGTATAGTACAGTTATATGTATAATAATATAGTTTAATAGCGCAGCGATAACTAGACAAAATTAAAATTGAAAAATATAGATACATCTCTGTGCAGAGTAAATAATTGTTATTATTTCAATAATTAGGAAACTGAATTAATTTTACCGGAGTTAAATACATATTTAATGAATTTTTAAATGAGAATGTTTAAAAAAAAAAAAACCAAGTCTCAAATTTTATTCGATGTTTCGGACTTACTTCTTCATATAAAATCATTCTCATACACGATTAAAAAAGCTAGGAAAATTTATCTACAGTATATCAAAATCACAGCTTTATTTTATAATTAATTTTCTCACTTTGTTTTAATTTAATATAAACAAACTATTACCAAGTTTCAAACGAACAAATTTTATTCGACGTTTCGAATTTATTCTTTCCTATAAAACCATCCTCATATATTATTAAAAAAGCTAGGAAAATTTATTCATAATATTTCAAAGTTCCAACTTAATTTTATAACCGATTCCCTCGTTTCTTTTTTTCTTTTTTTTTTTTTATTTTAATAAAAACAAATGGTGACAATTTTTATTAGAAAAATTGCTTTGCAAGGATGCATTTCTCCGATATTAGTATTCAATTTTGACGTTTTACTCGAATACTGATATAATAAATAAAAACAAACTATGGTGATATAATTTTTATTAGAAAAATTACTTCGCAAGGATGCATTTCTCCGATATTAGTATTCAATTTTGACGTTTTACTCGAATACTGATATAATAAATAAAAACAAACTATGGTGACATAATTTTTATTAGAAAAATTGCTTCGCAAGGATGCATTTCTCCGATATTAGTATTCAATTTTGACGTTTTACTCGATATTTGGAATACTGATTTATCGGTAGGAAAACACTACAGCACTGTATTTGGTTCATTCAATGGCATGCGCAACGATCGTTGACGGGCCGGGCAGTGAATCAATGCGTGGAAATTTGAGGGATGACGGCTGTCTAATCGGAATTAGATTACACCTGCAGCATATTAGTATACTCTCATTACAAACGTCAAATTGGTTATCGGTAGTTCAATCTTCACCGATGTGAGTCTTAATGACCCGTAGCTTCATTACAGTTGGGGACAATTAATGCCGACCGCGCCATCGATGGAAATGAACGATAATCAGAGAGCGATAACATTTTTCAATAATTCTCAATCATCGATAGAGAAAGAAAAAAGTAATTCAACGTCTGGTATGTAATTTAATTTTTGTCCATTTATTTCATTCGGCTTTAATATTATTAGACCGCTGATTGACAATAATTAAGATAACTCTGTTTCAGAAAATATGATGATATTATATCGCGCTTAAGTAAAAAATAGCGGAGGGTAGGTAAGCTTACTATCAAAGAGAAAATTAATCGTTTTAATTTTAGATTCATCTTCGTCGGAATATTCTGATACCAACCGTAGAAAATGAGATTTTTAATGGATTTTTAATGAGTTTAATAGGTCCGCGATTGAACAACAAAAAATTTTCATGCTCCTTAAGTTTCAACCAGGATCAAAGAAGGATAGTTCAATTCAATGCAAAAGAGAAGCGTAATCTAAATTCCTTATCTTTAAACTTTCTACAGAATTTATTTCGATAAATTACTAGTTATTTTTATCTACCTCTGTGTAAAATAATATTTAAGAATAATTAAGAATTTTTACGAGTATCTAAGAATGGCTAGAAATGTCTAGAAAATGTTTAAGAATATTTACGAACATCTCAGAACGGCTAAAAAATGTTTAAGAATATTTACGAACGTCTAAAAATGATTAAAAATGTTTAAGAATATTTATAAATATCTAAAAGTGGTTAGAGAATGTTTAAGAATATTTACGAACGTCTGAAAATGGTTAAAAATGGTTAAAAACAATTAAGAACATTTAAAAATATCCAATTATATCAAAGAATATTCGAGAATATTTAAATCGCATGTTTCTACGTTTACAGGCATAAATTCTCTCGTTCCTGGCAATTACCTGGGCGTGACGAATAAAAGCAACGAGGGAACGCGTGAAAACGGTGTTAAACGTGTAGTGAAATAATCCAGCGCGACAAACGTAATAACCAGAACGCGAAAGTATAATACCAGGGAGCCAGCTTGTTGGTATTCTTCGTGGAAATTCGATCGTGTTTCCGTGCTATGTCGTAAACTTTGCCGACGATCGTGGCCTCCTGCTAGGGATGCAGGAATTCTAGCCTGAAGGGCTCGAAAGTTTGCGCAACTGCATCAGCCAACACTGTAGACACTGACACTACAACAGCTGTTCGATAATTGCCTGTTCATCGATCTAGTTAGACTTACACTCAACTTAACACACTGACGACCGGACCTTGTGTTTCTGTAAAACTTACTGGCGAATAAAGCTACGATCGAATATGATCTTGCTAATATACTTTTAAAAATAAATTGTATTCTAAACATAGCTCTTAATTTAACCGTCTATAGCCAGAATTTTGTCCGCTTATCGGAGAAAAAATTACGATCGATTACAGTTTTTCACTTTGGTTTGAAAATTTTTAAACCAATAATTGTTATAGATGGATGGTAGTATAATTACAGTAATACAGTAATCAAATTTAATAGTGCAGTGATAACTAAAGAAAATTAATTTTTTAAAATATAGATACATCAGTTTCTAACTTTTAAGTCACACGGTCCCATAGAGAGTTAATTAACAATAGCTCTTGCACTCTACCGTTACACAACGAAAAGAAAAGGAAAAGGAAAAAAGAAATGGAATAAGTATCGCAGGAAAAGATGGCCAAAAAAAAAAGAGCGCACGCTGCAGTTAGATTGGAATACCCAACAAACTGATTCACGGTAATTGAAAGATTTATAAACTCGAGGGTAATCGATTCTGAAAGAAGTTACTTGATAAAAGATTGATGTCAACGTGGCTAAGAACAGTGAGAGTTTTAGGCAAAGCGTAAACTTTTCACATTCGCGTTAAATTATTCACTTAACCGTTGCCTCGAGTTTAAGACTCGTGTTACAGCCAGACTTTTAGCTACATTAAACATTGAAAGTTTCGCTGTGTTAAACTGTATCATTGTTGAACGTGTGGTTCATAGAAATGATCCACTTACCAAACAGCAAGTTTTAAGTAACTTATCCTGAAATTGGACCAACCTATTTCCATTCCCTTCTCGATTAAGCTCTCCTTACAACTTCGATATCGCTACACTGCTTACTTCAAGAAGGGAAAGAAGTATTTCGGTTGTAAAAAGTACGGTCAGAAACTTTTCTATGGTGAAACTTGACGTCGAATTTAAAAAATCTAAGCTGACGTGACCGGTATCCGTTTCTCCAAGATAACTTGGGATTAATTTTCGGTTTAATGTTTTTATAATATGCATTTTTATTTCTCTATTATCGACAGAAACAGATGCAAAAAATATAGACACTATTTAATTCCCAAAGTAATTTTTTATATATAAAATAAACATGCATAGAATCTTGATATTATTAGGAACTTTAATCGCAATATTATATTCAAGACGAGTTATTTTAACGGTATTTACAAAGACAAAAATTGTTATCGCATAAGATAAGTAAAATTGCATTTTTTAACCCTTTGCACTCCGTACGATTCTTTATCACCGAAGAGAAGAAGTTTTATTCTGAAAGGAAGAAATTACTACTGCTCGTGAAAGCACTTGTTTATATTCATTTTACAAATATCCTTTTCCCTCTCGTAAACGAAACATAAATTTTTGATTTTGTAAATCATCATGGTGTGATATCTTTGGAAATTGAAAACAGAACGTCTCTGGGTTAATCATTTTAATAGCTTTTACTACTTTTTATTATATCTGTAAGGTAGAATCAGGATTTTAGCGGTAATTAAAGAATATTGTCTGCGGGCGTTTTGAATACTTTGTTTAATATTTAATTTAATATTACGTGCTCGTTCGAACGTGGACGTTCCAGTATGCTTGCCTTAGTTTTACAACCCTAAGTCCCAAGAAGTTTTCCTTAAGAGGCGAAGCGCTTTGACGAAATACGCACGGCCAGCTTCAGCCGTTTGTCTACCGCCATTTTCTAACATATCATTAAAAATAATACTGGAGTCGAGAAAATTATAGTATAAAATGAAACGATTAGAAAAAATGAAAGAAACGGAAATGTAAGTTGAATTAACCCTTTGGGTACGAGCGCTCTGTCCGCCGTGACACTCCCGCTATACGAGGCGCCGCTCCGAAAATGTACACATAGCGCGTGGTCAGTCCTCTCTTTTGTATGAAGATTTTTCTAGGCGTTAAATAAGAACTCTGTTTAGTAAAACAATGTTTCTTCTAACAAGCGTCGTTTATAGTTTTAATATTAAAAGATATTTATATAAAATTTTATTAATTATGTGAGTAACACCAGGTCATCAGATGAATGCCGGATATATCCGGCGCTCGGACCGAAAGGGTTAAATGAAATAAAAAGGAACTAAAAAGGAAGACAAGAGCTTCTTCAGAGAGAGAGAGAGATTAATGTTGTAAATGTTACGAGAGTTATTGTTATTCTAAATTATTCAACAGCCGTTGCAAATTGTTTATTGCGTTACTATGACTACCAATATTATATTTCACGTCGATCATCGTTTACCGTAAAGCTTCAAGATGAACCGCGCCATATTTATTTCCACAACGTTCGTATTGTTCTTCAAAACAAAATTTCAAATGTTAAATGATAAGAAACATAATCGAATAGCAATGAAACCTTACAATAACACCCAGACGCATAATTTCCGACCACTAAAAATTTAATTTCCTGCGCGACACAATTTTCATATCCTTCTCGAATCGAATCGATATTCCAGCAAATTCATCTCGCGTATCGATCGCAGGAATTTAATTTCATCGAAAAGACTTGGCCACTGGCGAGTTCCACATCGATTCCGGTCGAAGACTGGCAGAAAGGAGGGATCAATTATTAAGTTCCCTTATCTAATCGTCCGCGAGAGATTATGCGAGAGGGACGCGGTGGCGTTTTCATCGAAAACTTTGCCAATATTTTCTTAGCCGGTAAAATGAAACGACAGGAAACGTCAGTTCGAACTTTGGCAACGATGTCTGATGAAAACGATAGGATCGACTTTTCTTGGGTCGCGGCACCCGGGCGGCCATTACCTTTAATTAACGCCATGATAATATCCGCGGTAATGTAATGAGATACGCGGAAATTGTGTTAGATTCGCGGATGAGACATCGTTATTAATCAATGTCATCGAGAGTTTTCTAGGTTTCGTCGAATATTTTGCTGCTTGGCATTGATAGTGGCACGCCTTGAAAAATGTCAAATTTATTTTTACAAAACCACAGGTATTGCAATAATTAGTTGATAATTATATTAGTAAGGTTTGTATTTAGTATTGCCAAAAATGTAAATTTTAAAAAGTCTGTAAAATTATAAATGACAATTGGCGATTTGTTTCGTTGAATTTCTTCAAAATTTGTTTAACTCGGTTACTATAGCAATTATAATAACTTATTGCTTAAAGTAATGATAACTTAATAATTATAATAACTTATTGGTTTTGTTTCTTTGAATTTCTTCAAAATTTGTTTAACTCGGTTACTATAATAATTATAATAACTTATTGCTTAAAATAAGTAATATAATTATAATGACTTATTGCTTAAAATAATTGAAAGAAAAAGGATTTTAAAACCGTATTACCTCAACAAAATTTTCATTAAATAACCAATCAAACCCCAGTATTAATTTCTAAATTAACAGTGGCAAATTTTAAAATCAGAAAATTAAATCCAAATAATATAAAATAATCATACCACAAAAAGAAAATTAAAGACTTCTTTTTATTAAATACAAGCTCTACATCATGTTTCTATTTTTACCAAATTTATCAGAAACCACAACTAATAATTACACTAATAAAACATGTATTTAGCTTTTCCAATGATTCTAAAACACCTTTCTAAAATTCACATCATTTAACCTATATCACTATCAATGTTAAGCAACAACTCTTCTCTCTATTTCATAGTAACATATAAAAAACTTTATTTAACTCCTTCATTACAACAACACAACTATAACAACCACAAAAAAAAAACATTTAAAAACTACGGTTACCCTAAAAAAACTTTCACCCAAGAATCAATCGAAACCCAGTATCTATTAATCTCAAATTAATCCCAAAATTAAGACTGCGATTCGCTAACGAACCAAAAGCAAAAAAACATTCCAAATTCTAACCCGACAGTGTACATTTCCAACTCTTTCGATGCAGGATGAAAAGCACAGGAGGAAAAAAAAACACCCCTAGAAAACAGAGTGCAACGCCTCTACGGTGTCGCAAAATTGGATAACATCCTGGGAATATTGCTTTCGATGCCAAGCGGGGAGCAAGAGGATGGCGACGATGGCGCCTGTGGACAAAGCCTGCCCATAAAGTCGAGGTTTCTTTTGTCGAGAGACCACGTGCCACAATTCAAAGCGCGGATAATGAACGGGGACGTTGTAACGACGCGTTATCGCGTCGCGTGTGCGTCTTTGGCCCTGTGTGGACGACCTGTATCCAACCGTTGAGTATTAGGTACCCTGGCCCTGGAATAGTTCCACGAGGGTGTAGGTGGTTTTAATTAGAAGGCTGAATTATCTGCGCGAACGGGTAACAGGACGCTCGGCCGCGAGAGGAAGCGGTCGTTAAAGCGTGCGGTCGAATGGACCGTTGGTGGGGCCGATTTTCAGGATTTTGCTTGAATGCGGATTCTTGGTCGGTGCGGTGACACGGGGGATGTCGTGGGTTGGGTCGTGGACGCGGTTAATCGTGGTCGGCGATGGTAATTGCGTTTTATTTGTAGTTATGGGTGGTTTTGTGGATTAATTTGCGGCGAACAAGGCTGAGGGTGTGGAGGAAACGAGGTGGTCCTTGAGGCGATGCGTTAGGGTTGTTCGAAAGGTTCGCAGGATTTTTTAGGGACGATGGTGACAAGTTCTATCGCGTGTTTCGAAAGGGGATTGTTAACCCTTTGACTACGGCAGACTTTGGCACGCACTGGCCGTACGGTACGGTACGAATTCACTCGCGACGTTCACTGGGTACGGCGAAATTTTTCGTTAGACACGCATTTCTGAGGAAGTATATTCAACCCTTTTAGTGCCGGGCGGAAAACAGGTGCCTATGCGAAAAATGCCGGCCGATTTTCAGAGTTTTTCTAGGGTTCGGGAAAATGCTGATAAAAACCAAACGAGAAACAATATTTACGTGATTCAAAAAGCGGTATATTCGGGATGAAATACAGAACAAAACACTGATACTAGTTTTTATGTACTCATTAAAAATTATATAAATAACAAAGATATAAATGTTTATAAATAAAATAAAAGCTGAGTTCTCTATTACAAAACGTATTTGGACATACAAAAAG